>JAZHYW010006568.1:0-66075 GCA_037355805.1 Ixodes ricinus | reverse complement strand
CTTGCATACCCAGATTTGTGGAAACTCGGAAAAGCTTTTTCCAGAGTGCACTAGGATACGGCCCGCTTGAGCTTGGGAGTGGAAAGCATTTTCGTCTCGTAAGTGCACGCTGCCCTCTTCTGGTATCATGCACCAACTAGATAACCTCAAGCCCGTTACTGAATACCTCATTGTATTGAGTTTGTCTTGCTGCCTGTAAACATTTAAAGAAACCCCGACACCTTCTGATCGTTCCAACATGCCAGATATATCAGGCGTGTTCTACGGCAGCGGGAAGTTTGAAACGTCTCACAGGTACATAAAGGGAAAGATGTGAGTAGAAATAACGCGAACGAAGGCTCTAGGAGTCACGATGATAGGGGTAAATTTAGCGTTTTTCTTCACTAAAGTTAAGTCTTTGAAGATGTTTAGTGGGAGAAATTACCGTTTCAACTAACTTCGAGACAGGTTACCGACCTTCCAAGTGACGTCAGATTGATGAAATACCTCCACTGGAAGAATAAACGTATTGCAAAGCATGTGAGTTTGGTACGCGTGTGGCTTTGTAACGCAAAGAATTGTAACGATGAAGGTGTACATCAGCGGATATGGCAAGACACCACGCCTAGCTAGTTACACCTGGTAAAAGTAGGATTATTTTGTAAGTTAAAACGTTCTGAATCAAACAGGAAAGCTCCCTTTTAAGTGTTATTTTTATCGTACTGCCTTTAGGCTAATTATAACAGTAAATTTTATTCAAAAGTCATCCATGCCCAATGCCACTGGGAAATCAACATTAAATGTGTCCGCTTGCCACATATTGCTAGCCATCGACAAAAAATGTTCTTGCTTGTCACACGTAAGTGCTCCTTCCAAACGCGTATCAAGTTTTTTTTTTCTTATTTAGTTTTTTAGACATCAAAACTCTTCTGCTATATGTATAATTATTTGTGTGATGTGTATTCTTCCACAAGTGCAGGGAACTACGTACGGAATACATTTCCTTAAAGTTACAGGGCAAGAAACGTCAGCTTCTCAGAAGTTTTTTATAAGCTGTGTTTTGTACTTATAAATTCCTTGAACGGCCTAATGTTCCTAAAGGCTGAACTCTTTCTTCATTATTCAGTCGCTATTATATGTGTCACAAGAAGCTGCGCATAACAGACCCTTCCAAAATCCAGTGGTTCAATTATTAGTCCACATTTTGGCATGCTAATGGCGCTAAACATGTAGTGTATATTAACGCCGTCATTTTTGCCCACCAACGGCGAACAAAAACGTGTTGATCCCTACGCAGTTTCTTTTAGATAAGTTTCAAATTCGATGGTGACGAAGAAATTACCAGTCCGCCACGCAACGCCAACCTAAGCAAATCAATTGAAAAAGATAGCACACCAAAGGGCTCGTGAACTGAATGTGTAGAAACCTAAATAACTCATCGCGAGTTCAAAATTATTGCTAACATGGAGCTTATATCCAATTTGTGTGTCGCATTCAGCTACCATCTAGCTGAGATTTTGTGCTGTGCACAACGGTGCATGCCTTTAACATCTTCCATCATACTCTACCAGAAGGCACCCCTTACTATGTCATAAATTGTACACACACAAATCTGTGTGTCTGGAATCTGGATGAATGAAAGCAGAGAGATAGAATAAACAAATAGGAAGGTGTGACTTGATTATTTTATTTGACATGAGCTAGGACGATTTGACTGAAACTGTGGGGCATCTCAACACTAAACCGATTTGATAAAAGAAGGGTTAAAGCCATGAAATGTAAAATCCACGTAAAAAACAGTATCTCTTCAGCCATTAAATCGCATATTAACAGCTGGTGTAATCCCTAAAAGGCTAAAAACATCACTTTTTAGGCCAACATACAAAAACGCAAGAAATACACATTTCTTCATTATATGCCATTATGCTTACTTACGGTAGTAAACTAAATGATGGACAAGTAAAATAAAAAGACACTACGAACTTTTATTACAGAAAAAGACATATTGGCTTTCAAAATATGAATTCAGAAAAAAACGTAGAAATTTGCGATATTTTAGAATATTTGTTCAAATGGTAACGAAAACTTTAACAACAAAAATATGTGCTAGCTTTATCTATAAACGTAACATAAGTTCATGAAGCAATAAATAGTGATTATTGCTATTTAGGCTATACAGTATTGGTTACATGGCAAAGTATATGACCTTTTTCAAAATTACCTAACAGACAGAAATGAAGGAGTACGATTACGCTCTTAATAATGCCAAGCAACTGAAGTTAAACGAGAAGTTCCTTAAGTTACAGTACTTGTCCCACTGCTCCTTAATGCATACGTAAATGAAGACACACTCGCTCTCGGAAAACTGTCATCCCCAACTCCCAGCCAACGCTAGCTCGACACAAGTTAATCGTTCACACGCCCCGCCCTTGTCCTCCGCCACCACGCCGAGACATTCAGAAAGGAGGGGGACCTTGCAGCCGATTCTATGTCCCGTTGGTGTCCACGTCCCAAACTTGTAAACACCTTCGCCGGTCATCTTTGAACCGAAGAATAGTGTCCTCTGGTGCCACGAGCACGAGGTAATCCTTCGTTGAATGCCACATAGTCACTTCGTACGAGGGTACGTTGGCGACATCATGGCGCCCCCACGCTCTGCTTCCGGGAAAGTTCGACGGAACCACACGGCGACGACGCTCAAGGCCGTGCCCCTGCGGTGGTCGGACAGGGCGGGCAAAAATTGTCTTCCGGGGACTGTCACAACAGGGTAGCAGACCACACTGGTCCCTCGAGAGACGAGGTCTCGCGGCTGGGCTGGCGACTGAAGTCCAGGCTGGTGTCCACTCTGGGAATTATGAGAAACAAGGACCAACAACACAAAACCAAACTCGTAGTCGAGCTGCTCTATTTCGCGCTTCCACTCCCGTTTCTCGAGCTCTCACTCGCAAGCCTCGCGTTCCTCCTTCCCTATAACCCACTACAAAGACTTTATGAGCTCCTCATCGCTGATTTCCATATCCTGAATGAGTTTTATAATGTGCGGCTTTGTTTTTGTCTGTCCAAATATTGATCTCTAAATGGGTGCAGACCTTTACCAACTCGTGCCCATGTAATGCCTCCAGAGTCATGAGCTAGCCTGTGCTGGCTCTCTTCTCGCAAAATGGTCGCGTCAGAGAGATCACACAGTCCTTTGGACAACGACTAGCTCGAACGCCCACTGGCAAAACTAAATGCGCATTCCCACCGGCGATGTAAGCAGTCGCGCGATGCGACTAGATCGCATCGCAAAAAAATTCGATGGTCACACTGGCGTGCGCGATGAGCGAGTCCAACGCCTTCGTAGGCGAGTCGTTCTTCGAAAACTCTCTCTGCGAACGCCGTTGATTGGCTCAGCCGCTACGCGACTATATCGCATCGCAGAAAGTCGGGTCAGGAAGCGACTGCTCAAATTGCGTCGCTTTTTTGACCGCGATGGTCGCTTTTGCGATGAAAGTTATCGCGCGACTAGATCGCATCGCCGGTGGGAACGCGCCTTAAGAGTTAATGGGTCTGGATGATAAAGAAAAAAAGGCCGGACACTCATCCACACAAGACGTCATGGTCCGGCGTAGTGATCTCGCCGCTGCCATCTAGTTGTTGGGGCCAAGGAGTTGTCCGGGACTTGGTGTACGGCAGGAAGCCGAGCCAAGACAGGACCTCATCAGGAACCAGGAATCGGGAAGGACCAGAGAGCAGGAGGGCTGTCTCGTAAAATTATGTTGATTTACATATTGACAGGTTCAATCTGAGTGCACACTCTTGCAGCCACTCACTGCTCATTTTAAAGTCTTCACGTCGTCTTCTCTTCGCGCCCGAAAAACGGTCATCCCCAACTCCCAGCCAACACTGGCTCGATACAAGTTAAGCGTTCACAGGCCCCGCCGTTGTCTTGGCCCACCACGCAAAGAAGTTTAGAAAGGGGAGGAGACCTTGCAGACGACTCTTTGTGCCGTTGGCATCAACGTCCCAAACTTGTAAACACAGGCGCCGGTCATCTTCGAACTGAAAGATAGGGTCGTCTGAAGCTACGAGGTAATCCTTCCTTGAATGTACCATTGTCACTTCGTACGAGGGTACGTTGGCGACATCATGGCGTCCCACGCTTTGCTTCCGGGCAAAGCTCAACGGAACGACCCGGAGATGATGCTCAAGGCCGTGCACCTGTGGCGGTCGGTTTGGACGGGCGAAAATCGTCTTCCGGGACCTTTCACAACAAAGTAACGTTAGTTTCCACGATTTGGTCGTTGCGAATAGGGAGAGCAATTTTGATCATTACTAAAACAGTCTCACATTTGACTCGACACTTCCAGGCACTTGATACTTTACTACGCTTATTTTGTGCTTTGGTTAGGCCGCGACTTGAATTTGCGTCTGTTGCGTGGAACTTTCGATCACATAGTGATTGCAGACGCATTGAAATGGTACAAAGTCGTCGGATACGCATAGTCTACAATAGGCATTTTAACAGGAAACTCTATTTCGAGTATAATTTTCTTGTTAAAGTTTTAAACCTCAGAACCCTAATTGACCGCAGGCATTGCCGAGATGTGGTGTTTTTACAGAAACTCATACAAGGTCGTTTCGATGTACCTGATATTTTGAGTAGTACAAGCTTACGTTTGCCAGCTAAACATACGCGACTCTGCAATACGTTTTATCCTGACAAGCAGATTGAAGGTTCACCAATGCATAGAATTTAACTTTTTTGTAATAGCCTTGTGCAGCATTCTTTTCCATACCTTATCTTACTTTGAATACCGTGTTGTGTCTGTAATTTGTTTTATTATGACTGATGTGTCACCCTGAATTTAACGTTTTTGCATGTTCAACTCAATGTGACTTTTATGTGCACCAATATCAAAGCCTTCACGGTGTTTTGGGCACGCAATAAATACCAATACCAATACCCATACCAACGTTGAACTGTCGCGTGAGTAAAATAAAGTATGCTGAACGTTCGAGGTACGTTTAAGACCGCATTATTAGCGTCGGTGATTGAAGTTCTTATTCAGAGTTAGGTCTTTAAGTAGAAAACATTCGTATATAAAACGTGTCATCCAATATCCACCTCCAAAAAAAATTGTCCGGACCCGACTAAAGATTTTTTGGTTGGTATAGTCTTCTTAACCTCTTCTAGCCCAGTGTCGCGTTTTCGCGACAAACCGATTATAGTCATGTCTCGTTAATATAGACCCCGTTAATATGGATACCCCGCTATATGAACACCACTTTCGGGGACAAACTGGGAAAATCCATGATTTTTTGCATCGTTAATATGGACAACTCACATTATGGACTATTTTTTACGGGAATGGAGGTGTTCATATTAACGAGACATCGCTATAAGCCTCTCTAGGATGCAGTATTCGAAAAAAAAAGAATGCTGGCCATGGATAGGATTGGTTGGCATCTGCATCAACATGTTCACTTAGCGCCATTTATCGGTTATCCTGGGATACTCTGCTCACAACGTATCCCGCGTGTTTTCAACTGCTGTACGTGCTTCGTCCCAGAGAACGAAAAACGTTTTCTAGTTCACCTTCTTGCCTATATTAGCTGCATTTTCGTGGTAGGCTGTATTATCAACGTTTGTCGAAGAATTGGTGTCACAACGGTGCGTAGCGTTTTCGCATCATTGGGCCATGAAGGTCGCAATTATCGGGTAATTACTGGTTCTTTTATTTATCATGCGAAAATAATAGAGGGCAGTTTTCGGTTGTTACAGTTTTTGTTGCAGTTTTTGGTTGTTACAAATAACTCGTTTTGTTGCTTTTAGATGAACCTCATGACATTCTATACAGCAAGGGTGCCACTGGTTGCAGAAAGGGACAAAAGCTGCCTGAGTGACGGCTACAGCTACTCAGACTACGGTGCTGGTCATGAATCCGACTCATCAACGGAAGAATTTGTATCCGGTCAGTATTACTGGTGGTAGTTATCACTTGTTCATCGCATCTTTGTGTACAAGTGCCGGGTATTATGGCACTATTATCGATTGAGCTGTAATGGATGATTCTAATTATTTTTTGGAGATGGCATGGACCTTGAGACAAACCAACCATCCACTTCGAGAGCAAAGCCAGTCCAATGGAAGCGAGCTGCAGCAAAGAGGCCGTGTCTCCCATAATAGAAGGACGCTCTGCCTGACCCTCGTCTCGAAGAAAGATCACTGATTGACTACTTTCGGCACTTTTTTGACGAAAACGTTTTAGCACTCATAGCTGACTAATCAAAATTGTCTGCCCTTGAAAAAAAAAATAAGCCCCTTTGCCTAAATTCCGAAGAGGTGGAGCAGTTTTTAGGAACTGCTATGTGCATGTCCCTGTTTGTCTTGCAACGCACTCGCATGTACTGGAGCCAAAAGCCCCGCGTCGAAAAGATTGCTGAAGATTCTTGTAATCGATGGCAAACCATCAACAGCAGCCTTTACTTGAACAAGAATGACCTGCTGCACCAAAACCTATGCCCAAACTGGCTCTTCAAGATCTGTCTGCTCCTAGATATGCGGCTTCCAAAATTTCGGGCTCTTCGGAAATCACAGACGCTCGTTGTTGGCGAGCAAATAGTCCCTTCAGGGGACGCTCTAGGCTCGAGCAGTATATACCTACCGAGTAAGCGACACAAGTGAGGATCGAAAATCTTTGTTCTCTGTGACACTCGGGGACTGGTACATGACTTCTCCATTTATGCAGAAGTTCTTCCTGTCCCGGGACATCCAAATCTTTGCGCAAGCTTGAACATTCTTATGGAGCTTGCTCAAGGTATTCCTGTAAACAAAGCATACCTTTTATTTCTTGTATAACTGGTTTACTTAAGTGAAGCTTCTTTTTCATTAGCACAGCCTTGGAATCTCAGCTATGGGGACAATTCGTGTGAACCGTATTCCAGGATGCAGCTTGCCCACGGACAGCGGACTGAAGAAAAAGGGCAGAGGAAGTCATGTGGAGAAAGAAGCCCACATCGACGGCGCACATGTACCAGTCGTCAAGTGGTGCGACAACCGGGTCGTCACCCCGACCTCTATGTTCGGTAGCGCTGAGCCGATCGGTCAGTGTAAAAGATACGACCGAAAGCTAAAGGAAAAATCGACGTCCCACAGCCAGCGATTGTGTCAATGTACAACTATCATGGGTGGGGTCAACCGGTTGGAAGAACTTATCTCGTATAACCGAATATTCACAAAGACTAAGAAATTTTATCCCCGATTTTTCTTTCACTTTGTCGACATGGCCATCATCAGCAGCTGGTTGCTCTACAAAAGAGAGACATTGGCGGTCGCAAAGAAGAACCAACTGGATCTCAAGTTCGAATCCTCTGTTGCAAGCAGTCTCTTCACTCAAAACAAGGACTTAAAAAGTAAAGGGGCTGACCATCTTTTTCGGTGGAACTGGAACTTGAAAACAAGAAAAAGTAAGGGCCAGCAGCTAAGGTGCCTGACGTTGAAATCCGAACGGACGGCATTGGGCGCTGGCCCGCTGTGAGCGATAAAAGGCAGCGCTGCAGAATGCTGCGATGCAGCGATCAACCATCTTTTTCTGCACAAAATGCAAAGTTCATCTTTGCGTCAACAGGAATGCTGATTGCTTTGTTAGCTTCCAAAGGTCGTGAACTTTCCATCTTAAAACTAAAGTCGTCTAGGAGCAGTGCGACAAGGTGTAATAATGCAGCTGCAAGTTAGCGTATTTTGTTTTCTCACTGAAAAATTTGTAGTTGATGTTTGAATCAAGAAACGTGTGAACTGTTTTGTTTTGCGACCACACTCTGCGGGCCTCTTGTTTTCATGAACAAAAAAAATGTTTTAGATTTTCTACTCAATAAATGTATCTTGTACATAGGACCCATAGTCGCTTTTTTGCGACAAAGCCACAAATCGTTCCTGGATTCAACGATTGAACTGCGATTTTTCGAGCGCAAACTTACAGCACTTAGTAACAGCCGTAGACGCCTAAATCTTTTGTAACGTGAGCTACGCTGGCCGAGGTTGAGCAGTTTCGCGTGGCTCCTGGAGAGCCGTGTTGCCCATGCGCGAGGAGCAGTGACGTCACACGGCGCACAGCTGGCGCGCCGGAGCCACCACCACCGCGCGCTTCGCCGCCGCCGCGCGCGCCTCGCCGGTCTGCGCATTCCAGAGGAGTGACGTCATAGCCGCGGCAGACGCACTGGCGCCGGCGCGTGCCCAGCTGTGCGCCTCCGTTGCGCAGTAGCCAGGTCTGACGCTGCACCGGAGCCACTTGATAGCGCCTCTCATTTTGTGCGCATGCGCAGAGGTATCAGTGGAGGTATACATATAGCGGGGCGTTCGCCAGTGTGGTACAGACATGGAGAAGGAGAGCGAAATTGCTGCTCAGCGGCGCAGAAGAGCGGAGAAGCTTAACTCATCGGATCCCGAAGTAGTTGTCTGGCAATTAGCGGTTGAGCGTAGGAAGAACGAACAGAAGAAGGCTAAACGTGCTGCGGAGACACCGGAGCAAAGGGAGGAACGTCTAGCAAAGCGGCGTCGCCAGGAGGCTGAGCGACGTGCCCGACCGCTCAAGCTACGTATATCCTGGCATAGCCGAGCTAAGCTACTGCAATTCTTTTTTTTTTTTGCTTACACATAAAAAAATTTGCGCCAGAAGAGGTTAAGGTTGGGGGGGGGGAAAGGGTAGCGGGTAATGCGCCTTCTTAATAAATATATAAGCTTCCCCAAGCATTCGCCTGGCGGTACCAGACTCACAAGGACGAAAGTGGCCTGCGGGACCATTACCCAGAAGAGTCTAGAATTTCTTTGCTACTCTCCTTACATTCCTAAGCTGACACTGCGGTGGAAGCTACGTGCTCGTTGGGCCAGTCATCCGTCTATCTTTCGCCACGTGTTTACCTTCCGGCCATGCCCACTAGCATAAACTGGGGTCAGGGGTAGAGAGGCACCCGGTTGACAGATCCGGCGAGCGCATGGCTCTCGCCGAGCAGTCAGCTTAGGGCTGACCCGGTGTCACGTTACGCGGTGAAAACGAGAAGAGGAGGAAGAGAAGGGGTGCCAGGTTAAGCAGAAAAAAGTAAAGAGGAAGAAAAGAAGAGGCTCGAGAAGATGGGGCTCTAGCAAGAGACGGATTCGACGGTGCCCCGAGAACGCTGCATACCTCGGCCGTGACCCGCAGGTGCAGACGAATTCGACGGTGACCCGAGAAAGCTGCAGTCCTCGGCCGTGACCCGCAGATGCAAGCTGCCTCCACCATAACTCGGATTCGCAGCCTTCTTAAGGGATCTAAATTATCCAGGCGAAAACCCTGGTACTCAGCGAATAATTTCTTGGCATAACCTGGGCCACCTCCAACATAGGCCCGGAGATACTCGGCAGCGACCCCTGGTTCAAAGCATCTGATTCTGTCGAGAACACATCATCAAGTTTCAACGGACACTGGTGACCACAGCGCTTGATGTCAACAACCTGAAGGGGGTTGTGAGAATTCAAGACATTTCTAACTGTACATGTGTAAATACTTAGGCATTAGTCATCTTTTCTATTTACGTATGTCGCTGTTTTATATAAACCGATTTATACCGTCGATCGTGCACCACAACACCCGGGTGTAGGCTCGCGTCCTGCTTAACTCCGGCCAGTGACCACCTATATACACCTCCTCGCTACAGCCATGACCCACGCTCAGGATAGCCGTTTACGATCCAACAGGAGAAGGGGAGGGCATAAGGCACCCGCTACGTTGATTTATGGCAGACCAGACGTGGCAGCACCTGCAGTTTGTTCCTGTTCTTTTTTTTATCATTTTTAAAGTACTGAAGTTTTTTTTTCTTCTTTTTTCTTCACATTCGCTGAAGGTTGAAGAAGCATTAGACATTGCATCCTGATTTGTGCCTTTTTTTTATTTGCCGCCCGATTCTTTTGTTTTTCTCACACCTTTTCGTACCTCACGCGAGATGGAGGGCCCATTCGCGCCAGTTTGGCTGGTGGTATCATTATGACTTAGCACAGATGGCCTCTATTTGGATAGCGTACCCTTGTTTCTTTTTTTTCTTTTTTTCCTTTGTGTAGCACGCACACTGGCCACTATGCTTTATATTTTTTGTTTTTCTAGATTTTTTTTACTATTTTCTGAACTCGTCTCTTCATTTTTCTTCTCTTGTTTCCTTGCATTCTTCTTTTCTAATATTCTTTCTCATATCTGGGAATGATTCTTTTTTGATCCTAGTTGCATCAGGGAAAAATCCAGACGTTTATTCTTCGTAAATGTTGGACGTAAGTATATGTTTCGCGTCTTGCGCAAGCGTCCTCCTTAATATATGTGTGCACGCATATGTTCCCTGCAACACCTTCAAAGGCTGGTTCGCACGTTTCCGCTTGAGTGTAACCGTGTGTATTCTGAGCGCTTGTGACCTCTTGTAACACTCACGACGAGAGAGCACACTGGGGACACTTAGTATCATTTGGCCACTTCCGATCGCCACATATTTTCTCATTTTCCTAGGTATCAGTTTCCCCCATGGACTTTAAATAGTTCTCACAATGTTGTCAGTTGCTATTTCCCATAAATAGAGGGGATATTTGATCTAAAAAATACCATGAAACTTTGCGTCTGGTAATACGCAGATCGGAATACTTTTTTTACCCACTAGATGGCGCCAGCGCGACAGTGTGCTTCCTCGTCGCAAGCAGTCACAAGCCCCCCCCCCCCCCCCCCCGACGCACTCGTGGTGATACTCGAACGCAAATGTGGGAACCACACTTAAGCGTCTCCAGCGTCCCTTTGGTCGCTGGAGGTTAAAGCAAATCTAACGTCTAATTTGTAGCGAACGTTCAACGCATCGATTTGTTTTCTGGAATTGCTGTGTCGTGTTAGGACGCACGTTCGAACATACTTGTCTTATCTCCTTAGGTGTTACCTTGAAAAAATCCGCTTCAAGGTGCTTTTATACCAATGGCATGCCCTAACTGACAATCGCGCACCTTCAATCGAAGGATACGTCGTAATTCTTCTTCAACTTTTTTTTTTCAGTTTACGTAAATTTTTTCTTTTCGTTTGCGATCTCCCCTAACTGATGTTCAACCCCGAAAATCGAGCGCGTATTGCCGCCTCTTTTGTAGAGAAATTGACACCGAGTTCCATGGTCAGTAGTAGTTCTTAATGCCACAGGACAAACTCTGTAACACGTACAGAAAACAAAAGGAACTCGGTCGAAACAACTTATTTTTTTTTCGAATCCTCCGTGGGTCAGAGGCAAAGCGTCGGCCTACGCATCCCCGAGCGTCGGGTTCGAACCCAGGCCGATGTGCCCGCAATCTTACGGAGGTTCGATGCGGAGAAGTCGCCGTGTGACCGAGATTTCGGTTGCACGTTAACCCTTTGTTGCATAGTGGCCACTACAGCGGACAAAGTTATTTAATTTTTAAATAAAGTGCCAGGCCGCGTAATACCCGTACGTATGGTGTCCACTTCAGTGGACATACGAGTTTTCGATTGCCACTCATAGATGGCGCCACCGTTCAACTGGTGTTGACATATTCAGCATCTAAGATGGCAGCTTCCACAAATTCCAGATAATGCACGTGCACCCTCGCAAAAGCGTCGTAAACTGCTGAAAAAAACTTATAACCCCTCTGTTAAACACTCTCATGCCTTCGGGGACGTCTTGAGGTGTAATCTGTATAAATATGAGTGTTCAATAAGTCTTCATTGTTCAGTAAGTGATCTATTTATGGCTTGTCCACTCTGGTTGGCACCATGAACAGCAGCATTACAGGGCTATGTGCTATGCACAATTTGTTTTTGGTCATTGGCGCTGTAAATATACTAGAATGGTCCAATTTTATGTTGTAGTGAATAAAGCCCCATATTTTTTGCATATTCGAAAATAAAACTATGTTTTGTTATTTTCTTTTTGTTTTAGTGGCAAATGGTCTGCTACCAAATCGCCTTTGAGGGAAGTAGACATCTATGCATTATTGGATATTCCACTGTCTAACTCAGGAATCAATGTCCTAATTAAAGACGTTCTGCCGTCAGGAAGTGATGATATTTTAGAGAGCGAGGATGATGACATTGATTATGCAATAGAGGATGATCAAGGCAGGTGTGATGATAGCTCGGAAGATGCCAGCCAAAGTGATGAAATTGATGATGAGGATTGCGATGCGGAAACCCAAGCTCCATCTACAAGAAAAAGACGTCGAGTTCAAAAGGAAAAGCCAAAGTTATGGTCATGGGACGAAAGGGATCTTGTACCCCCACTGCATGCTGTCCACTGTAGTGGACGTTCTGTAATTGATAAAGTACATTACTGAAAGATAAGAAAAAAGATCCTGGGTCTCAGCTCAATACCAATGGTTGCAAAAACGCAAAATTTTATAATTTGCATGGACAGTTTTAAAGTATGCAACAAAGGGTTAAAAGGGCGGTGCAACGATTTTCAGACTTTGGCCAATTAACTGCGGAAATTATTCTGCGTCACCTATGAAACAAAAAACTGCAAACTACATTTTCTTGCGAGCGCTAGTTCTTATTTAAGAAAAAAAATGAAATAAATCGAAGGTCGATGTGCCTCTCAACTCTCCACGTCGACTTTCGAGTGACGTACTCTGGGGGTTCACATGGTTTCTCCTTGGTTCCTCGCTTCAGAGACCCCAGCCGCTCCTTCCGCGATTGTCGACTTTAAAGGATTAGCCTCGTCGAAGGTCGCGGGGAGCGATCGACTCAAAAGACTGTTCGCCATGGGGCTGACGGCGAGTTTAGCAGCGGAGGGGGACAGGATTTGTTGACTTCCGCGTATCCCTCACAGACGCCGTCATTTTGGTTCCCGTAACCGCCACGGGCGGCTGCAGATCGGCAAGAAATTCGTTTTTTGCTTTGCGATTACGCAGCAGAATAGCAGTTTTTCGGGGAAAGGCGACGCGTTTTTGGTCATTTGGGCTTGCATAAAAAATATAAAAAGTGCAAACTGCCAATTCTTTCCACATTAAAATCTTTGCACTGCCCTTTTAAAGAATTACCAGGGGGTCGGTCGAAATCCAACCCCAGTCCTACGGCTGCTGGGGCGTGCTGCAGATGTCCTTCTCTGTCGCAGGCAAAGAGACATAACACTCATACGTTTATTGCAAACCAAGATCCTATAGTTGGTGGCAGGTTATGAGTTCAAGGGAAGCTCCTTCCTACTCTTTCCACTCTAAGAAAGTGAACGCTGGAGAGGAGGCTTTCGCTCTGCTAAAATGGAAAGAGGTGGAAGGAGCTTTTACTTTACTTTTAGCCTGTCACCGACTATAGCAGGTAATATACTCCCAGCCAACTTACGAATCTAAAGACGAAAAGCGTACAAGTTCCAAATAAAACAAAACAGAAGTAGAGCCTTGTGTCGTAGATTTAACGCGGTCTGATCGAAGGTCAGAACTTTCTTTATCGGAAATGTCGTTCGACCAAACTTCCTCGCGCCCCCGAGGCAAAATCCACGTCAGTGCCCTTTGCTTCGGTGCACTCTAAAAGATATCTAAACCGGGTTAAAAAAAAACACAAAAAATACAACATTATCTAAAAAGTTTAAAACAAAATAACACATATTTACGGGTGAAAGCGTGAGACTTGGTGTGCGACTGACTTCGAAAAAACCCGTGTTTCCATGGTTTCTGGCAGCGTAAAAAGAGCAGAGCGTGGCGCTTATTATGTTCACGCTTCTTGCTTCGTGATTGGTGTTTCGGCTTTCTTCTCGGCTAATGTGGGAATCTCATTGGCTACGGAGCAATAAGGAGATGTTCGGGACTCGCCATACTCTTCTTTTTCGAGCTTATACAGTGACTATTATCAGTGAAATCTCGTATCAAAAAGGACACGAACTCATGAATATACGTTAGTGACTTTATCGTACGATTAATACTCGTTTCGGCTTAAGTCCAGACGCTCTCTCACGTTGCGAGGTATATAAAACCAATCAAGCAGCGTTAAAAGTGAGCAAAACACTAGGCTTCTTTTTGCTTGTGATTGGTTCGGCGATGATAGAACGCGTACAGAAGCGCTACGAAACACCGATATGGTGCGTTTTTGTCTGACTGGTCGCACCAGCTCCTAGCGTTTGCAGCGCCTGGACTTGGTGAAACGACGTACTACATAGCATACAAGGTTAAAATCAAGCAGTTCTAAATTACTGTTCGTGTTTCGTTTTGTTTTTGTTTTGTTTTTAAGAGGCTTATTTAGGTTATTGCCACAATAATTTTGCCCTATATGTGCTTTCTTTTGACGCGGGTGCTGTTGGAGCCATAGAGCCATATTGTATAGAAATTATATACTATCATTTGTCACGTCTGATGCCTCCGGACACGTGTGATTCAGTGCTCAAAATGTAATATACGACCGGCAGGTTTGGAATCTAATCTTCGTGAATAACGGGCCAAAATTTGCTGAGACATACTGGATCTCGACATTTCCGCAAAGTTCGAAACAGATATTCAGAGAAGCACACGCAACACGCAAACGCATATCCGGCAAAAATTATACGCAAGTCTATGGCGGAAATCGCCCAGCTATAAGAAAACCTAAGATAGAAACTATGGAACCTAGAACGCTGTGGGCATAGGGTCTACCAAAATGGAGCCCACGAGCAAGTGATCGATACAGTATATGGTATGTGCAGAGTAGAACCATGAACGTTTATAGACAGGGACAAATAAATAAGACAAATCAAGATAATACGAAGTAAAAACAAACAAACCATAAAAGCGAAATATAGCACCAGCCATAAACGTAGGCTTTATACCCCCTGACTTCCTTCCTCTTTTTCTGGCTCTCGTCCCAGGCATTAGGACATACAAGACCGGAGACCCGCTAAAAATAAGCAGGGAACTATACACCTGCTTCCGTCAGTGATTTTGTATGCCGTTGTTGTTTCCTTTGCTGTACTTTGATAACGCATTTCTTACTTTAACCATTATTTCTGTCACGGCGTTGCTTTTGATTTCCAGCTGGGATATCGCGAAGATTTGCGGGTGGCAGACGAGCAAACAGAAAACATAAAGGCGGGAAGCCTGCCCTGAGTAACCAGCCATGCACTTATTGAGCTCGCAGACGGAGAGAACCAAAGGAAAGAAAGGAGTGCGAAAGATGCTTCTTCGTGTTTTCAAAGAGTTGTTACAAATGGTGTGTGGCCGATGATAAACTCACACGCACGATAGGATAGGTGATACACTGTCCATACAGCAAAATCAACTCTTGCACTCTGCTGCAAACAACACCCTGATTTCACATTAACTGAAGAGCCGATATTTTTTCGTTGTTTATCTGGTGTCTCTTTTTTTTTTTGTAAGTGTGATTTTTTAATTTTTTTATTTCGGAGTATTATTATCTCTATCTGGATGTACTCGTTACTGCTGAGTGGTAATAAGAAGAGCCCTCAGCAGTATTAACGTATGAAGGATACTTACAGTCACAGCAGGAAACATTCTATCAATTGGTGTTTGGTCAAGGTAACGCCAAATGTAGCTCTATGAAGGGTCTTGTGTCTCTTTAGAAACAAGCTAAAAATGTTAAATCTTCTTTCAAAGTTTTCGTTTTTTAGTCATTTAGATTAGATATTAAAACTAATTTTATTACCCTTTTCGAATCCTGTATAATATACTTTGTCATCAAACAACTGGCGGTTCATAATTTTTTTGTCGTCCGAATTCGATTCATTCTATTTAACGATCTTCCGAAAACAGATATAATGATATTCTGGAAGCTACAACCCCAAGCAAATATTTTTCTAACCAATGTTCTGAGGTTTCTGAACTTGGCATGTTGCCAAACGGGAGTTAATATAACCGATACGACCACTGCAAGGTTACATATGAATGATTCTCTCAATGTGAATTGGTGTAGAACGTTCATAACAAAGTTGTAAATTTTTAGTTGAAAAAAAATTCAGTTAGTTGAAGTAACTTTGAAGTGCAATTACATTAAAACTGCCGTTTTGCTATTACTACGGTCTCTAGATAGAGTTGCACCTTCTGCCATAAAGTAACTAAGTTCACGTTTTTTACCCTTGAAATATCCCATTACCTCGAATTATGTTCCAAGTATTGATCAACTGTTCAGGTTTTACTGCGAAAGAGGTATTGCTAGAGTTCACTCTGTGTACAGAAATCTATGCACAGGAGATTTAAAGAGCAACATCACGTCGTGACAATGCTGGCACTAAATTAGTTATTTTGTGCATTCGACAACCTTGTCTTGAAAAGTCGTGTGGCAGAACATAACTACAAATATCTGCGTAAACCTAATCAAACTAAGAGTGAAGTCACTTTCTCTAGCTTCACTGTAACCTGGACGTGTGCTTTAACTGAAAGTGTAGCTTAATTCCATTAGTTGAAGGCTTTCTGTTTACTTTGCAGTTACCATTTACAGAACGGCATGTCCGAGATTTTTTGTGCTTTTTATTTGTTCCTCTACCGCGGAGAGGTTCACGTTCTAACGCGAGCTTGTCATATATCACATTCTACAAGCATTCGTTCGACAAATATTATTTGATTTGTTGATTTGAGCGCCCGCAACAGAAAATTGTTTTCTAAATCTCCCGCCGCGTGCCTCTGCATTTAACTGTGCCACGAGTCTCGGCCGTTAGAGTTGGGCGACTGAATCATGCAAGAAGCGAAAGACTGCACCGAAATATAGAGTCTCACCATGAAAGTAAACCAACAACAAACAGGTGTCGGAAGCACACACCACAAAACAGATAAAGGTTTTTGTTTTTGTTTTACTTCAAAACTACACTGGTGTTTACCTCTGTATTTTAGGTAACCCTTCGTTGTACGTTTTTACGTAAATTGGGTTACGAAGCTCAGGTTGATATGATGTGCTTATAATATTTATCTCGTATATGTGTGTATGGGGAAGTGGAAACGAATCTGGCTTTCAAATATGTGAAGTAAAAAGAAAGTACAAAAAAATCAAGAAATTAGTTCGAAATTTTAAGATTTCTGATAACAAACAAAACAAAGAGAGTTATACCGGTAGTTGTCCTTTGCCGAGTGAGATTCGTCTTTGTCATATAGTCACGATAACACATGAATTATTTATTGCTTAAGATTTCCTCTGCGCTTGTTTTCTGACATGTTCTGTACTTGTTTCCTTGTTGTTGTTTTTTCTTTCCGTTTATTTTTTCACTTACCACCTTGAGGCGCGTATCTCTGTACCAGTACGTTAGCAAAAGCCAGGCCTATACGAAAAAGCTTTACATTCATACGCAGGCTTAGGGATGCGACCTCTTCATGCAAGAAAATATATAAGTGCTGTCTGCCACTTCAGGTCGCAAATATTAGTTTCAAATAATGGCCATATTTCATGACATTGTTGAGAATCGGTGCTGGAAAAAGGCCCGCATTTCGGTGACGGAGCCTTTTTAAAAACACTCTTGCAAAGAAGGTCGTTTTGTGGGTATTTTGTTGTATTTTCAAAGACACAAAACGAACACGTTTGAACGGAAAATAAATTATGTTTTCTTCCTGAACAAAAGAACTTTGAATCCAGAGGCAAGAACGCAGATTCACTTGACTTCCAACCTGTAAATTTGGAAAGAACATTTCTCGTGACACAAAGGATGTGGAATTTCTTCCTATTATTTTTTATACCTTTTGGAGAAGATGTACTGCAGGGGAAAAACAGCAAATAAAATTAAGAACCCCCTGAACGGTTTTTGCGGATTCCTCGCGAATGTGACGCTATTTCTTGTTAAAAAATTGTGTCCCGTTCGATGCTGGCAATCAAAACGAGCCTCAAAAAGGTCGCATACATCTGCCAACCGACAAACAAACCCTGACTATGCATTCGCTACGGTGATAGAACAAAATAATAAAAAAGGTAAAACGGAAGAAGACGCATGATTCGTACGTAATGGTTCTGCTTTTGTATTTTAATTATGACTGAACGGCATTGGAGTTATCCGAACGGTTTATACTTTTAATATGAAGCGTTAACAAAAGAATATCTTATTGCTGTTTACCCTCAAAATACTTTTTTTTATTTCCTTCATCTTTCTTATATTTATGCGCACGCTTATTTTGGATACTATATATAATGCGTTTAATATTTGCCATAATAAAGTATCGGCATCTATCATATCCACAATAATAACTTTGAATATTACCAAATTGTATTCACTATTTTTTATCGTTCGAAGGAAATGTCGGGAATGTTTTCTCAGCAGTCAAAACCTCGAACAATCTAAAGTTAATGATAAAAAAAAACGAAGATTCCTCTTTCTGAGTTCATTATATAGAGTAACATCGAAGGAGATATCACACACCATTTGTAATAATACAGAACTGTTCCTTTTTCGTTTGCTACACATTAGGCCTACATATAATAAAGCAATTCCGTGCAAGCCATGGTAATCGCCAATCAGGTATTTCTTAGTTTCTAAGTAATTATAATGCTGTAATAATGTAAGCGTCAAAACTGGCGTTATTTACTTCCTCTACAAGACTGACTATAATCACTGAAAGTGTAAGAAATGCAGGTGTCCTGGACATGCTGTTATCAATAACACATTAGCCAATAAAACGCGGAAGAATAAATCACGAAGCAAGAAGCGTCAACATAATTTTCTCTCGCCCTACGTTTCTTGAAGTTATATAACTTCAAGAAACTGACTATAAGTTTCAAAAATGAAGTGTCACGTAAACAGCAGAAAACTATAACGTTCTGACGTTTATATTAGTTAAGTACAACGTCATAATATAAAGCTAACAGTGGGAGGGTCACGAAACAAGCTACGCTTAGAGTATAAACGCTCCCTTCCCAAATTATCTAGGGAAGCCGCCCCTTGGTTGTCGAATGCTGAGAGGGCGCCATTGGCGATACTCATGATTCAAAAAATGCGACTTCCTCTGCTTTGGATAAACGGTGTCAGGGATCCCGGGCCGGCAATATTATATTGCCACGCGCGTCGGCAAGCGAGTGGTTACTAGCAGCTATCACTTCAATGGAGCCTATCAACATCGAGATAGCAAGGCCTTACTGCAAGAGTTTTTCACCCCACCTACGGTCAGCACAAGGCATGGCAGAAATTAAGTCTGATTCACTAATGTTGATGTAGAACTTGCTCTTCTCACTCATCCTCCTAACCACATTTTCCAAAGAGGGCTATTTTTCCTACAAAATATAATAATCGTATCCTCAATCATGAATGAAAATATCCTTATGTCATTTGTTTTATAAGCATATTAGAACGTAGATATTCTAAGACGTATATCGGTTTTTATAACAACTTATATTATTCCTAAATGTTTGATGCAAAACGCTTATTACAATTGGTTTCAATATAGATTGCACTGCTCCCTGCAAAACGCGCTCTCAAGAATGCGGCAAAAAAGATTTACTCTATCTTGATCATTCTGACATGAGATCGGAAAGCAAGAAATGTGCTGTAAATGAGCTAGGCCCATGCTACGTTTGTGACGTCACGTGACGCCATGAGGTCACACGACTGTGAGGTCACATTACGTCATGGTGTCACATGGCGTCACGGTGTCATGTGACATCACGATGACGCGTTACGTCATGATTAGGCTCCGTGTTTTCGGAGTTTATTTTTCGTCAAATTCAGAGGGTGTTTTTCGGAGTTTATTTTTTGCCGAAGATTCGGAGTTTATCGGAGTTTATATTTGTTTGATTCCCAATTCTCCGGAATTCGGAGTATAATTTCGCTGTGTTTCCTATTAGAAATAAATATGTAAATAATAACCGGATATAAACGTATACCAGATAAAAAATAAAACGCGCTTGTATCGATTAGAATTTCTTCAGTTGAATTTCATGTTCGTGCCATTGCCATTGGCAATATTAATTTGTCCCACGACAAACGTCGCACACATCTATTGATTCGATAAACGTCGATACCTTATAATAAATAAAACTCCCGGGGGCAGTCGCTACAAAGCTCATAGTCATCCCATATCCTATTCCATCAATCTATCCTGCGGCCGCGCGAGTGGAGTGGTTAAGGATGTAATAGAGAGTTTCAACTGTCCCTTTTCTCTATTTAATACAATCTCTATAGTCCATAGCTTTCACTGTTACAAAAACACACCTTCTCCTTTCTCTAAATCACAAATCGCATGGCTCAAACTAGAAACCAAAGAGTGGCTTTTGTCGTGACCAGAATGTACAATGACCTGTTGCCCTGAATCAACCTCGCCGAGACAAGCGGCAAGACCCATTTTGACAACGGTCTGAGATCTGAAAGATAATTATGGTGCCATTTTCCCAGGACCATTGACTCCGTGCTAATCAAATTGTAAAAAAAAAAAAAAGACTAAGTACTTTTTTTTTGCGGGGGGGGGCGGGGGGGCATTGGCACATAAGCATTCGGAGTTTATCGGATAAATCCGAATTGACCGAAATTTTACCAGCGGTGTTTTTCGGAGTTTTTCAGGATTTATCCGAAAACACGGAGCCCTAGTCATGATGTAACGCGATGCAACAGCTCTTTGTGACGGTGCTTCTGTGACAGCTCTCACCTAGGGTTCGGCTGATTAAACAATATATGTTTCAAAATGATCAAGATATCAGAGTAAATTGCTAGGACACAACGCACTAGAGCTAAAAAGTGCTCAAGGACGTCGTGTGATGAAGCTGTACCTCTGATAAATCGTCCCAAATGTGACAGATAAAGCCTCGAATTGCCTTCCGTGAATTATTTGTTTCGATTCCAATGGTCAATCGTAACAAAAGCAAAGTTCGGTTCTTGTTGCGAATGAGATTTGTCGAGAGCGGCGCTCAGGAGAATATAGAAGCTGAGAGAGAGCAAGGTGCGGCTGGCTGCCTCAGCAGTCCATGTTGCTATAGCAACAAGAAGTCTTTTCGCCGCTTCTTCGTTCGTCCACCGCAACAATTCTTGCGCCGCTGGTCGTCCCCAAATTCATTCGTCGTCCGTCGAACTCAAAAATCGTTCAACGAAGATGAGAATTTTTAATCTCGGAACCGATGAGGCGCAAACGAGTTTCTTTCATCTCCTGGACCAGCCCTTCTGGCACACGCTTTTCTATGCTGCAAGCATATATAAAAATCAAAGTTAAAACGCAGGCGAGCTGATGCACAATCATAATTAAAGCCACGAGACAAAGGAAACAAAAAGGGCATACACACTACCGTCTCATATGAGAAGGTGATGTCCATGCCCTTTTTTTTCTTTGTCTTAACGTTTTTAATTATGTCCATTATTTACTTTCTCTGTGAAAAAAGATAGTAGCGAGGAGGGAGTTTGGAATAGAAAGCCACAGTACGTGTCGTCAGCTACAAAACAGAAGATGCTTGACAATTTCTGTTTATTCATGAGGAGCGGAAGATGGATTCTGATATACAGGCTGTTTGCTTTCAATTTGAACAGGTGTCTTTTAGAAAATGGGGTGAGGGTTAGGCGAGTGCCGTCTTCACATTGTATTTAGCAGGCCCGGCCAAATTAATTGAAGGGATAAGCGTCATAGTAAGATGGCTAATAAACTAAAATATGTTAATGTGATTTTTAAATATTGGTTTCAGGAGTAAGATGGCTAATATTTAACTAAAATATGTTAATGAGATTTTTATATATTGGTTTCAGGAGTCATGTTGCGATTGCAGAAGTGGCGTAAATTACTGTGTAGGAAAGATCACCTTAAAAAAATTGCAAAAATATAATGCCTTTATTATCTTAATTTTATTTTTGTTCGTTTTTGTTTTTGCCCGATTTCAAAGTGGTGCACACTGCATAAAAACGCGCCGCAATTCTGCCCACAATGATGCTTAAAAGTAGTGGCGTAGTCGTGTTAATCACTTGTGTTGTCACCGCAATCATCAAGGGCATTCTGCCGAGGTATTTTTTTGTTTAAATATGAAGAATATTTTTAATCGTCTCATTGGTGCAAGCTGTTTTCCTCGAATGTGAGATCCATTTGAACTTTCCTTCGAGTTAAAAAGGTCAAACGAAGGGACTCCTCAATATGCTTGTCATCAGCATGGACTACGATTCGCAAAAGTTTCCAACGAGTGAAATGAATGGATTATTTTATCTTCCTGTGGCAAGAATGAAAAAAAAAGCACTGCAAACAAAAGTCCGATTTATGAGGTGCGTCCAAAACGTTTCGAAACTGATTTTGTAGCGTAAAAAAAGGGGGCAGCAGGGTGATAATCGCGCAGCAGTCGAAGGCAGGGAGGATCTTCCTGTCTCATTATGCCAAAGGGAGTCACACGGTGAACATTTGAAGCTGCCTTACACGAGCTTTCCTGATCACGTGCACGCGCACGATCACCATAGACTGCAAACTAGAGTGTGAGCGAACATCGATTTCGCGTAAAACTACGCACATCAAAAACAAAAACCCTTGAGATGATTCAGCAGACTTATGTAAAAAGAAACAGTGAATTGTGCGAAGTGTTTACCGTGGCACTCACACTTCAAGGATGGCTGAACACCTCTGGAAGACGAAGGGAGGTAGGGTAAGCTTCTCCAATATTTCTTTTTTCTTCCAGGGATTTTCTACCATTCTTGCAGAGCGAATGGAAATCAAAAGACTTCGCAAAATTCACTTATTTTTTACACACACCAGCTAAATCATTTCAAACGTCCCTGTTTCAGATTTGCCAGCGTGACGTAAAATCGATGTTCCCTCTCGCTCTGGTTTACAGTTTATCGTGAAATCGCCATTGTGATTGTGCAGATGGTCGCAAAACTCCATGCAGCGCAGCTCCAAATGCACACAGAATGACGCCCTTTGGCATAATGGGAAATGAAGGTCCCTGCCTTCATAATGCTACGCGCGCCTCACCGTGGCCCTCTCTCCTGTTACGCTACAAAATTAGCCTCGAAACTTTTTGATCACACCTCATATGTGTATAAAATTTGTGATGTATTTACAAAAATGCTGGGTGTCAACTCCAGACAATTTACGCAGAAATGTGTAGGTCAAAACAACTATAGACAGTTACACTTTCCAGTCAGTGTAATAGCAGGAGCCGCACTCTCAGCACTGGGGCTCTGTTGATGTTCTCCTAAGAGTCTTAGCGGGCGTTGCCATGTCAACCGATCCTTGAAAAATGCTCCTCCCTCCTTTCCCCTTGGCCCTTTCTTCTTCGCCATTGTTGCCTCGTCTGCACGAGCCCTTTGTCTTCAGCATCCTGGGCAATCGGCTTTCTAGAGATCTGGGCCAGGGAAGTCCCACGACACCGAGGACGGAAATCACCCTGTTTTCGAGAAGACAGAATTGGCATTGCTTCCGTGCCTTCGTATCAGTTGACGACGCACGTCTGTTCTTCTTTCGTTTGGGCTTACTGGGTGCGCACGAGCGCCAGCGCGTTTATATTTTTCTCCTTGTGCAGATGAGTGAACGCATGTGTGCGAATTTGACGTTGGAAACTCTGCCGGAACTCTCCTCTAATCGAGTAACAGTCTTGCGTGTGTTTGTGAGTAATTATATACAAAGAGAGGCTTCAGTTACCTTCCATATGTGTGTCTGTGTCCCTGGACGCCATGCTGTGGTGCGACTGACAATGAAAATGAAAATGGGGTATTAGTTTAATTTTGAAAATGAACAAATATATCGAGAAAACGTGTTTATAGCCATGTATTAGTATGCAGTATTAATCAGAAAATTCGATCGTTCAGAAAGACTAAGCACTTGTAAAACTAGGCTTGGGTTTAAGACTCGGAGATGTAGAGTACATCAACTGGCGGCTGAAACCTGTAGGTATAGAATGCAGTAAAACAAACGTTTCGAATGGAGTAAAATGGATAGGTGGGCTAGTTCGAATGGGTCAACTGTGACCAGCCGTTTTACTTATTACGAACAAGCGCTATAAAACGCTCGCATACGGTTCTTTAAAATATTACGATGTATCCAAGCGAGCACCGAGGAAACTATGTAGAACATTTTTTTCTGAATTTCCGTAAAACATACGTGGATGGTCTGAATTAGTTTGCCCACATTTTTCTAGTGAAGGGGAACATTCTCAAACAAGGAAATACACCTGTGTGGAAAAGCACGTGGCATGCAGTGGGGACATGTGTTGCGAAGTAGTTGACCCTGTAACAAAAAATCGAATGAAAGAAAAAAAAACACGTGCTGAAAAAAGTTTGCAACGGTGCACAGGTTCGCTGTCCTTACTATTTTCCAGCTGTATGAGTTTCAGCTGTAGCAGTCGGTGCGTTGTTGACTAAATTTACCTTTTACTACCAATGGAAGCTTTTTTAATGGGAAGTTTCTCGGTTCTAATACTCTAGACTGGTCTTACTTTTACTGATACTGATTAGATTGCTCTATATTTTCGAAAGTGTAAGTTCGCTGACATGTCCGTTGAACTGAATATATATAAAGATACATGTTTTTCTCTGGTTTTGTCACTCTGTTGGCACCTTTTCATTGCAGTTTCTTCCGAGCTTCACACATCAGAACTGTGCGTTAGAAAAATAAACATAAGCAATGCATAGCATTCCTGTGCCGTCCGTTTAGCAATGTTTCAAACTAGTTTAATATCTTTATTCAATAGCTTTCGGTTTCTTAATGACGGGGCAAAACGCTTAATCAAAGATGCTAAAACTAACAGAAGATGTGAATTCGGCAGAAAAAATTCATCATTCTTTGTCGCAACAAAAATGTCAATACTTGAATTAGTGCTCTTTGAACACGCCGTTAATCAAGATGGAGATCGCACGCTTCAAAAAGAGGCTGACTTCACAACCGTGTTTTTCGGGGTAGATGTGAAACATCAGTGGCATTATCTTTCATCAGCACGAATATAGTACTACCCATCGAGTTCACTCTATTAGCGCCGAAATTTCTCGGTGGCGCCCACTTATGGTTTCCGCTCGTTACGTCACGATCAGAATTTGTCTCGCCATGGCGTCACGAGTTGTAACCTTGACTACTTATCATCATTTGCTAGCTACGAATTCGATGCTGTTGGTAAAAACAGCAATGGTAGCCAGGACTCATCGCATCTTGACATGGTGCTGATTTCTGTCGGTGAAAAAGAAATTACGTGAGATAAAGACGTCATGTCATAGTAGAGACTTGTAGGGAAACATTATTGCACCTCCAATGCAGTACTAATGGCCCTCCGGTACGATCTGCGCGTATGCTAGAGCAGAAAACTCGCACATGCGCAATTCGTACCAGAGGGTCCATCGTACGGCATCAGATCATAAGGTCTCACACAACATTAAGAAAGTAGCACTTAGGTATATGATGTACCCATGGTGTTTTCGGCACCACCAAAGTTTCCACAACTGTGCCCCAGAGCAGTGTTGCCAGACGGAGAAAAAAAGTCAGCAGATTGATCCCCAAAAAGTCAGTAGATTTGCACAAAAATCAGTAGATTCTACGAAATCTGTGTTTTGCCATGTTTTGCTATTTCCATTAAACCACACTTCGAAGAAATAGTGTAGAGTAACAAATACCATGGTAATATACACAAATAAAAATGAAAAAAACAAGAACCAACTGAAGTTTACCTGTTTTATGGAAAACAAAATAAAATAGCACCGTGAATTTTTTTTTTTTAATCAGCATTGATTAGTGTTGCAATTGCAAGGATTATTTTTTGAGATCGAGACTGAGCCACTTTTGGGATCAACAGATGAGTGCAACATCTACCTGTCGCTAATATTTAGGGGTGTCGCGAACCGGCCGAGGTTCGAGTTCGACCAGGTTCGACTTTTCCGAACTTTTAGTGGAATGTTCGACGAACCTTGTATTGAGGTTCAACTCGTGTGCGCATGCGCGACAGGCTGGCCAGTTGGCTTCGGATTGGATGGTAATGGCTAAGGGATCATTTAAGGGCAGCGCTTATTGGTTATTTCAGTTAATACACTACAAAAACTTAAGTTATTAACTTCCTCAGTGATTAGAAGTGGATTCTTTTAATTGCAACTGTTCATAAAATAAATAACCCTTTGCATGAAAAAAAATTCTCCAAACCTAGACATGCTTGTATTAAGGTCTGGCCACACTGTCCACGAAGTCGAACCGCTCGATTCTGGTGAAAAGTTCGAAGGTTCGTCGAACTGGTTCGACCCAGTCGAACCACGAAAGTTCGACCTAAAAATCTGGTTCGACAAAAGTTCGCGACACCCCTGCTAATATTGAAACGATTGAAACAAAGTCAAAACAAGACGTTCCGGCAAGTGCGCACATGCCCAATGGAAGGAATGGAAGTCCTCTGCAAGCTGCCATCTTTCCTTACAGGGCTGTGGCAGGTTTCTGACGCTACGCTGTTGGCGCGGAGCACTGTTGAGGCTACGCGTCGTCTGCTACGGGCTTATTTCTTTTCCGCCTGACCCAAGGTTTGCGTTCAAACGTGGAAAAACTAAATCATTAGCCTTTTAAGCCACCGGGGAATAGCATTATATCATTTTCTTGCCAGAGCCTGCCAAATAAAAGTAAAGAGCTGAAATTTGGATGTCGATCCCATGCATTCCGTCGGGCGAATGAATGAAAATGGCGGCCCTCTCCGCTCAGCTCGGAGCAGCCGAAAGTTCAGGCGCATATGCGATCACGCCTCTCGGTATGCGCCGCTGGCTGATTGGCTCCCTCAGGAGAGGGACGTTACGGCGGCGAGATCATAGACTGCCCAAACTCTCCCCATATATGGCTCTGGCCCGGATGTCACCGTCGACGGGCTTCTGGGCCATCTAGCCAGTGCTTCGTTTTTAATTTTGGGTGAATATGAGCTTCCTTTGATTGGCGACCCTGGGAACTGAAGGGGCCAAATAGTAAATTTTAATATGTTTACTAAAAAAAAAAGTCAGTAGATTTTCCTTTTTTTCAGTGAATCAGTAGACCCGGGACGAAATCAGTAGATCTGCTGATAAATCAGTAGACCTGGCAACACTGCCCCAGAGTAACAAACAAGGACAGCAATAAGTACGCATGTGCAGTAAAACAAAGAAAGAAGTACAGTAAAACATAGAAAGAAGTAAATAAAATGCCGCTGCAGGTGTTGTTTTTAAGATACCGCTGACTTGTGGACGAGCATACAGAGGCCAAACAGGAAGAAGTGTGAACACGAGAATGAGAGAGCATGACTGGACCCTCTGATCGACTGCGGGGGCCACCTTCCTCTGCACAGCGTAAATTGTGAGTGTTGCCCTGACTGATAACGTAACCATCATCGGAAGGGGCGGGGATTAGATAGCCAGAGAGATTCTAGAAGCATACGCGATCAAAAAAGAATGGGAGGACCGATGTGTCAGCCAAACATCGCTCCGTTTACATTGGAAGGAGATTGCCTTCCTTGACACGTGTTGATTGACAGTGACCATGTAGTATTTTTGTGTTTTTTTTTTCTCTGCCATTGTTACTGTTTTGCGTTCTTTTCAATAAATGTTTCAGTTGGAGTCAGCGCTCCTCCTGTGTTCTTCCATTTACTCTGTGCTGTAGTTTTATGCGCACTGTGTTACAACCTTCGAAGGTTCACTTTTCTTGTACGTTATTTTCGACCGCTAAGCGCTTTGTCACTTGACACACGGCTAAGGGGGTGCCGCCGTCTAAACTCATCGTAAAATAAAACAAACATCCAAGTCGCATTCGTTCTTTCGTGCGCGTATACACAACAAAATAGTTTACAGTTTTTGCTTGTTTGCTTTTTATTTGTTTCAACTGTGGTACAAATGCCTTCTCAATGTCCTCAGATAAATTTATACACCATGAAACGCAATAAAAAATAACAGCAGGAAAATGCGAGAATATAGCCGACAGCAGTGCTTGAAATTGCGCCTACGCAGGCTGCGCCTATCGGATTCAGAGTCCACTCGGTTAGGATCAGATGGGAAACCGGCGAGAGACTAGCCTCAAACCCTGTGACTGGACTCGAAAAATGTTTTTTTGCTCCTGGTGCCGAGTGTTTCATGGAAAGGTGTCTATGCAAGCAGTGAAGGGTTCAGAAAGGTACTGCCAGACCCTCTATTCTCTTCAGGTCTAAAAAAGACAGTAGAACTTTTGGTGTCAGTTTGAGGGTTGTATGGTTAATCGAGTTCCCTGGTATTTTACTTTTTTTTAGGTTTTACATATATGTTTTAGAAAAGACGCGGAGGATACATTAATCCGGTTTGTGCGGCTGAGTTATGCGACCAGGGGCACATAATGCAGATGGCTAGTCGTCACGTTAAGTCAAATAGTTAACAAAAAAAATTGTAAATTTTCTTTATAGTTTTTGAAAATGAGAATATCGTTACAATTAGAAACTTGCTGATCGAGCGCTATTGAAAATCACTAAATAGGTCATTTTCAGAAATATTTAGAGCGCCTGATAAGCGCAGTAACGCGCTAAAGTTTCCACTCGTGGAACAGGCACAATGGGAAAATGCGGATGATAAGAGAGAGAAAAAAACCGCAATGGCGCATTTTAACGCCCGTAGCCTTGCCCCTGCTGCAGGAGTGGTAACTTTATCATTCCACTGTGCTTCCCGAACCCGCTGCAGGTCTTTCTAATATCGACTGATTTAGTGGTTTTTGATGACGCTCGGCAAGCTTCTAATTCGAACTAGTGGTATGTGTCTTTTTTTCAATAGTACGATGTTAATTAACTAGGTTTAGTTGATTAACCGACTGATCATTACGATTAGCCCCCTATACTATGTCTGCCTGGAACTATAATTCACCTGTATAAACCGCACAAGTGTAGCTTTCGTGGCTTTTTTTTTTAAACAAATTGGTTAAGCTTGAAAGGAAACACCACGAATAGGAACTGGCCCCCAACTAAACGCACGACGTGGCAGATAATAACGCTTCTTGCTTTGTGATTAGTCCTTTGGCGTTGTTATTTGGTAACGCCGCGCTCCTATTGGCCGCGGTGTGATAATGAGGTGCTCGGGATTGACCGTGCCCTGCTTCTCTGAGAGTTGACAGCGACCCTATGTCCGCCCGCTTCCGTGAGGCTTTGAAGCGACGGCTGGGCGGGGAGGCGAGCGCCGAGGTGGCGCTTTCGTCGTGGGGTTCATTTCTTTCGCCTGTCTAGGGGCACATTATTTACTTAGGCTAATGCAAGAGACCCGTTGTCAAAGGGCGTTGTTGCTTGCTCAGTGGGTAAATGCGTTAGTGCGGTAGGATAGTGTTTTTGTGTTGTTTTTTTGGTCTGCTCTTTGCTTGCGTCGGCATTACGAGTGGTTACTGAGGGCGTTTCCATTAAGCTGTTGTTTGTTTCGCGCACATTACAAAGTACGAGTGTTCGCTCTTATCCAAATGGATAGCTAAGAGAGATCTCGCGTGCTTATAGGATCCAAGGATTAACATGCTTAGATTTGTTTTGTTTTTGTCATGGGATGTTTGGGGGATTATTATAGATTTGCGTTGACGCATTATCGCGTTCTCGATTAAAGTGTTATTCTTGTAAGAGAAGAATAAACATATTTATTATTTGCGACATGA
Source organism: Ixodes ricinus (assembly GCA_037355805.1). Lineage (NCBI taxonomy): Eukaryota > Metazoa > Arthropoda > Arachnida > Ixodida > Ixodidae > Ixodes > Ixodes ricinus. Next base: position 36,704 of record JAZHYW010006568.1, on the reverse strand, counting down.
TGGCCGAGGGGAAGATATTATATTGAACGAATATTAGCCTCGAACCTGATTTTGCATTTTTGTCTCGTTCTGAGTTACGCTGCTCTCCAAATTTCGGTGAAACTGTGGTCGACATCGGTACATAATAAATTTAAACTGCGTATATAAAATAAGGAGCGTAGTATGATATAGTCATAAGAGCTCTTTGTGATATAATGTATTGTGGAGAACAAGATTAAAAAGTCAAGAAACACCACTAGAAAACAATTCAGGGTCAACCCAAGTTTCGAAAAGAAGACGTTTGAAGCAATGGTGAGGGTGCAGGCTAGCTGGTGTAAATTGAGCATAGTTGTAAACCCGAGACTGCGGATACAGACAAGGGGTTTTCTTTTGTGCCGTTGGCGAACACGTTATCGCTAAGGAACACTGCGGAACTAATCGAAATTTTGAGGGAACATCACCACGAGCGTCGGTTTGTTTTTTCAATGGACATAAAAAACTTATACTATTCCTTAGAGAAGAGTCTCCTGATGGAACGGGTCAAAGACCACCTGGAGTTAAATCTTGTAAAATTTCAGTCCGGGGCGGGAATTTCGGTTGACAGTTTTTTTAAGTATTTTAGACTATTACTTGCAATCAACAGTGGTTGAGTACAGTGGACGCAGATATATTCAAAAAGAAGGGTATGTATCGGGTCAGCGGTGACGCCGATTTTGTCGGAGATTTATTTAAACAGTCTAGATTCTAGTGTGTTCAGTTTTCTAGGGGGAACGCCAGAGAACTTGGGTTTTGTCCGACGTTACGTCGACGATATTTTAGTGTGTACGGCAGAAGAAAAGCAGGGAAGAAATTTGGAAAGAATAATCAGGAAGTCCGCACCAGAATTGGAATTTACGCTAGAAAGAGAGAAAGATGGGAACCTGCAGTTTCTAGACTTGCCGATTCACGTGGAAAATGGTTTGTGCTGGGAGTACGGAAAACTCATGCCGAAGCCTGTCCTACTGCGCTCGAGTTGCCACTCTAGGACGGTTAAATGCGGCATTATTAGATCATTAATTGACAATGCCTTAAACCGATCTTGCACCCACTACGTAAATAAAGCAGTGGAGAAGCAGATGTGTCGACTAAAGGATGCTGGGTTTTCGGCTGATGGCATAATTGGACAGATTAAAAAACTAGTTTCGGGAATTAAAGGAAGTCTTGAGCCACGGCGGGGCCGTTGGGCGGTTATCCCGTACCACCATGACATCTCACACAACTTAAAGGCGTGCGCAAAGAAGTTCGGCGCCGACGTAGTTTTTGAGAGGGATTTTAGATTGGACCGGTTGACCCCGTTTTTGAGAACACCCAACCAGTGTAAAAAGGCGCACAGAGAGAAGTCTACATTATGCGAGATCGGTGTAGTGTACGAGATACCAATGAAATGTGGTGCCATTTATGTAGGTCAAACCAAAAGATGTGTGAACGACAGATTAACGGAACATAAAAGAAATGTAAAAAACAAAGATCCGATTTCGGAAATAGCTAAACATTTGAATGAATGTGCCGACTGCTCTCCAGCCTGGGGAGACGTAAAGATTGTAGAAAGGGAAAACAACGACATGAAAAGATTAGTGAGGGAGACCATTAGAATAAAGGCGTCTGCCGAATGCATCAGTCACACGTCCGTCCTAGAGTGCCTTCATGCACATGAAGGCTCCCTAGTCCGTCCACTTAAGTTCGGAAGCCGAAAAATTTTTGCGGCTCACTGGTTTGAGAGAACCGGGATGACCTCGGGCTGTCGCGGTGTGTGTGGTGACGGGGGATCTGTCGGCGGCTTTGCGACTGGTTTGGGAGAGCCGGAGTGACCTCGAGATGTCGCGGTGTATGTTGTTGACACGGGATCTGTCGGCAGCTTTAGGTTAACGCCGTCTGACCTTTTTTTTTTTTTACTGTAATGTTTGTGGGTTTGGGAAAAGAAAGAGGGAAGGGGTAGGGGTTTTGGGAAAAAGGAAAGGAAAAAGAGGGGGACAAAGGGTGGCGAGTGACATATATGTTTGTCCTGTGAAATAAAGTTTGTAGCTGCGTTTGAGACTTCGTCCGTGTCGTTCTGTGTTTTGTCCCTTGTCCGTATCCCCAGTCTCGGGTTTACAACTATGCAGAAGACGTTTGTTTTAAAAACTTTTAGCGGACAGTGATCGACATATAACGTATTAAGATGAAAGCAGGTCTGGATCCTGATTTTTTGATAGTGTTTGACGTCAGTTTGCATTACGAGACAGAACACGTTAATGTACAAAATTCCGTGCAACTTCATGAAGGCATAATGGAACTAACAGTACGCTGTGCCACTTTGGAGATGAGCATCGCAAATGCAGAATTCAGCTGGATTTTCTAGTAAATTTGTTTTCGTGTTTAGATGGAACTATAAAAAAAACAAGGCATAAGGGAAAAGTTGATTTATTAACTAGAAAAAATGGCAGACAAATTTCGCCACAGGTTTTCCTTGATAATTATACGAGAAAAGGTTAGGTGTAGAATTCTGTAAAGAAGTGTAGCCTTCATGTTTCGTCAGAAAAATCCTTTTCCGCTGCCAAAAAAATAGTGTGGAGCTTGGGATGCAGGCGGACCTTTGACTTTTTTATGCTGTATAACAATTTATTTATTTCAACCCGTATTGCACCGTTTATCACGGTTAACTCATAAAGGTGCTATATTTTCCTACCTCGCTTTGAATATGCAAAGTAAATTTCCTCGAATCCTTTTTTTCTTTCTTGCTGCATTATAGGATGTGGCGACAAAAAAAATTGCTTCCTCAATTTTTTTGCGTTTATTCTTAGGGAAGTATTTCGGTGAAAAATGCGACCACGCAATCTCATAAACTTGCTTATTTTTTATTTATGCTGAGTCTAGTCTAAATCTTCAGGTTCCGAAACAAAAAATGCAAGTGTAGAAAATATAAACAAGCCGAAGTTTGATATATAGTTCGTGGGTTTAACGGGGCTGATTTTTCAGCTGAAGCCGCCCCTGCATGTTTGCACTTTTTGTATATATGTAAGTTAAAAATAAACTGCATCTATTTTTGTTGAGTATGATTGACATGTTTAGCTTTCTCTAAGCCCTGTCTACTTAGACATATAGGGTCGTTTCTTACCAGGCGTCGGACGTGGTTTCGGGATCTTCTGTCTAAGAAGTTTGGCTTTCGCAACCGAAACTTTATAAACTGATGACTCAAGATCCGCCTTCGGCGGGAAAAAAATTGATATATTAACTGGAGCTTATTTGCCTAAGCTCCTTAAGTGCAGTAGATTGAGTGTTCCTTTTTTTGATTCGAATATATCGTATTTTATATTTCGTAAAAAACACAGTCTCTTTCATATATATATATATATTTTTGATATGGTGAATACTTTTAAAGTTGTCGCGCACAAAGCTTTCTTTCAGTGACAAAAACACGCAAACTCACATGCGTGTACAGGCATATCAAACAGTGGCACTTAAAGTGCATCAAAGATATGAAACATCACACATAAATTTAGCAATACAAATAAGCTCTAAAGAGTGTCTCGCAACAGCTAACTCTAGGACTGGCGATATAAGGCCGAACGAGAAACCATTACACATTTCTCACTTTGACTTTCGTGTCATTTTTTTTTCTTATCATATGCATTTTGATGTTTAGGTACCCAGTTAAAGTTAAGGTCTTTAACGTCGCAGAAGAATTAAAAAGCGCAAGTCCTGCCCATGTCATAATCGTTCAGCGTCCAATCTGACTGCCGCATTACCCAATAAAGACTCAGATCCAATCACGAAGCAAGAAACATTATAAAAAATAGGGAGCCACATCCTGCGATAAATAAGCTGAAAGTGACGAGAACCGGCTCCAAGCGTGAGTTTAACTAAGATATTTGGTGGATTGGACGTGTGAGCGTGTGACGTACGTTATGCCAATATACGTGTTTTCAGACGACGACAGTGTGCATGCATATGTATAAATGTACGAGTATAGGGTGAAACAATTTATGAGTGAGACGAGAATTCAGTGGTTTCTCACGAATGTGCCAGCAAGAGTTCCCCTCAAATTTTATGAGCGATCGTGAAAAAATTACAGGAGAACGCTAAAGCTGCGCCTTTAAGACTGGATCGGGGTAGCTAAACTTATAAACCTTCGCCCGTTCCCAGGCCTTGCGAGCGTGTCTACGTGGCGTAGTCGGTAGCGTGTCTGGATGGCAACCGAGGGTGGTGGGCTCGAATCCCGTATAAAAGTCATTAAATTTTGTTTATGTCAACAAATTTTCTTATAAAGTGAAATCATTCGAGACATGCGGTTACCTTTAATTTGCTTGACATGTCGTGTTTGTATCACGTTCATTTCACGCGTGAGGTCACGAATCACGTTAGCGTTGCGGGTTGTTTGGAATTCCTGCCCGAGGTCATGTGCGTCATGATTCTGTGGACCAATCCTCGACTTTCCAGTCATTCCGACGCCGGCTTTTCTGCGACACGAGCTCTTTAAAGCTGCCGCTTTAAAATGTTTAGCCTGTTGTCCTTTAGTACGGGGACATAATTTAGAGCAAACTTGAATCTTCATTGAAGATGTATGAAGCGTGTGCATTTTATTTGACTTTCATGAGTACCTTCATCGCAAAAATGGAGGGACCGCTGCATATATCGTAGATCCCTTCTTGACAAAGTGTTTATATAATCGATGGAAGTATGACGAGAATATCCAGTACGACGAGTTCGCGAACAAGCTAACGTGTGCTACTTCTGAGATAATGAAATTATCGAATATTGTTGCAGTGGCAGTATTACATTTTTGAAGGAGTTTTTAGAATAGACCAAATAAAGCTATTAAAATTCTAGTTTATGCTAGTTGGTTCATAGTTGTAAAAGGTTATTCAGCGCAAAGGAGACTAGGGCTTTTCGTGTTTCCTACTTCTCCTTGTCTATTTTGCGCTTTTCAACCTTTTACAGTTAAAACAGTTCACCAAAAAAGTAACGATTCTGAAACTGGACGCCGAAGGTATTTATAAATCAGTTTTTGCCTTTTGTTGTCGCCCGGCACTGAAACTGGACGCCGAAGTCCCGAAAAATCGGCACACAATGACGCGTACAAGAGTGAACAAAGTACTTGTTTCGGCCACCTCACCATTATATCGGCAGCGTGCCGTTAGCGCGTCATCCGAATTATGAAGAATTCCCCAGCGTCCAGATGTGCAAAACCCAGCACATTCGTTTATTCAGAAAGCGAGCAAAGCACCAACCAGACGCAAGATCACTGTCATCTGGAAGCCGGAATTGTTCTTTTTTTTCTTTTTTGATCGGTTTATTTTTACCGACAGTCAAATAAAGGCAGATTATGGCGTATTTTGTTCTCAGACCTTGATTTGTGTTTTCTTCGCCGCTCGTATAGAGGAATGCCAAAATCTCATTGACCGCGGGGGACAGTGAGATACTTGAAATCAGGCAGGGCCTACAGCTACGGCTGTCATACTTCCTTTCACCTTAAGTCAAAACGCTGCCGACACTACAAAGTGATGGATCTAATCAGACGTCGTCCCAAGGGCACCGCCATAGTGGTTGTTGTGCTTCTGTACGTGTGCCGCCATCGTTGAAGCAATCATAAAGCGAAAAGCACAGTGACATGCGTTTTCTTGATTCGTCCCATTAGCTCGGAGCGTTGGATGCGTCTGGACCAGGGTGTAAGATAGACAGGTGGGGAAACGAGAGCCGAATGAGCGACCGGATTGTGTCCCCTCGGATTTCTCTTTTCTGTGGCGCCATCTATGTGGAGTACCGTGAACTCTCACTCCGGGTGGGCGACCGGTGGCGACCGGCTAAACTGACGGAGATGGTTTCTCATGGATTTTCAATGGAGGACTGTCGTGCTCACGGTTTATTTCGCGCACTCACCCATGAAGTTCCATGCAAATTCGATTCCGATTTTTTCTTCTCGCCGCAGCGCCATCTGTCGCAAATCGAGGGTACCCGCAAGCAGACGAGTACACAATCCGGTCACGGCGCTGCAGTAGGCTTCTATGGGCCATTTGCCCCACCTGTCTATCTTCCACTTTGGTCTGGACTTAGTAAGCTAAATCGAAATAAAGTGACTTAATGTGACGGGAAAGTTCCACAAATTTGTGGCAGGGGATTTCATTCTGATATTATGGATAAGTATTTTTCTTTTTTTTCTTTTTTGGAGTTCTTAGAGAGTGTTTAGAGGTACGCATCATCCTTCATCATTCGCGATAGTTTACGAAAACAAAATATAGGACGGGCCGACGTACAACAATTATGTAGATTGGGTGTTTCATCGAAGACTGAAGAAATGCTACCAATTGGGTGGCCAAGACGAACGTTAGGGAATGCACACAAAAAAAAAACACACGAGCGAGCACAATATTAAATGATTTTTTTCTAATTACCTTTTCAATTCGTAAAATTAAACACACAGTTTTAATTACACATCTGCTCAGCGTCATCAGAAACACCTAAATCATCCAATTTTGGGAAGTCCTCAAGCACGTGTGAAGCGTAAGGGTGCGCGAAAATCTGCACTCGTGCAGCAGGCAGAATGCTGGCGATGCCAAGACGCGGATGATGAGTCTTAAGGGCAATTCACACACTTTCGTCGTGTCCGACCGAGTGGAACTGCAACAAATTGCGACGTACGGGTCGCTATAGCAACCGCTGCGTTGGCTCCAACAAGAAAGGGTAAAAACCGCTTTTGTTGGAGCCGACGCAGCTTTGCCATGGATGTAGCCCGTAACAACCCGTTCCCGTTTGAACCCGTCCCGTTTCGACTCCTTCCCATCCCGGTGGTTCCCGTTTTGACCCATTCCCATCCATACTTCCCGTATGTACCTTCCCGTTTCGACCCGGCTCAAAACGACCTTCTCGTTTCAGCTTTTCCCATTTCGTCCTCTCGCCAAACAACCTTCCAGCTTCGAGCACTGTTCGTTATCAGTTAGGCCGGTTCAAGCGTCCAGTGTCTGTCCTCCCTGGTGACCTCATTTCGCCCTCTCCCGAAACAACCGCGCAGATTTGATAACCAGCAGTCACATTTTGCTCGCTTTTCTGGTGTTTGTTGTGCCTGTAGTGCTGCAAACGAGCATAGACTTCGTCTCACCCTACGATGGACTAAAGGCAGAAGCTACGGACCGCCAGATCCAATCACGAGCCACTTAGAAGTTGAGTGGTATTTCGCTTCGATGCACGTATCGGTGCCCGCCTCGAATCACTAATGGGAAGGGGCAGACGGTGGTTCGGATTGAATAGCACTGAGTGAATCAACAATTTTACATTGCAAAGAAAGCAACGACATACAGGCTCTTTGGCTCGCTCTTTGCAGTGTCGAAGCTTTGAAAATGATGCAGCGCTTTTGGATTCGGAGGACCATTCGTCCACCCCTAATCAATGCTAAGCGTGTCATATTGTAGCGTGCAACGTGATTGGACCTCGCGGTCCGTGGCTTTGGCCTTTCGTTCATCGTAGGATGAGACGGAGTACAGCAGTTATCGCTTTTACCGGCGCAGGATGTCTACATTCATGCTTGACTGCTTTGGTGGCACCTTAGGAATGGCCATTTTTTCATTCATCGGTGGAACGGCTACGGAAACCGATGACCACGGACCAAAACCGCAATGAGTCTTGGCATCGTTAGATATATAAACGCGGTGTCAGCGAGGGCTCACACGAACATTTACAGCTTCATTGATCTGATCAAACGAGAGAAGGCCTTGGCAAGGATATCTTTTCAGCGGCTTGCAAATGGTGATGCTGTGCGGGCCAGGGGGCATACATGGGTCAGCAAGGACCGGAAACTAGCAGAATTGGAGTGTCGCCTTCTTGGTGGCACGATTTCCCCGTTCGACTTCCTCAACAAGGCGATGGCATTTTCTGGTCTATGATATTTTCCTTTGCGCGCGAGAGTTGAGTATCTGAAATTGTAAAAAGAAAATAAAGTCTCAATCATACGTCCGTTCACCTTTCTGATTTATTGCTCTCCAAATTATCTAGTTTACTATTATGGAGTTTTAGAATAACGTACGCAGGCGCATTGGGTACTCTAAAAATAGCGCCGCTATATAAAAAAGAAACCTATGACGACGTTAGCTAACCCAAAGTACTTGCGTACGTTATTCTAAAACTCCCTTATTATACAGAAAACAACACTGTTAGCGTGAACAAGCAATCGTCGGTTTTTGCTGTTTATATCTTATAGAATCAAAAGGCTGCCATCAAAACTATTAGTGTCTTTGGAAGCGCTCATCTGGGCAACTTACCTAAGCGCTAAAAGTTGGTGCCTATACTAATAACTATTCGAAGTAAAATTAAAAAAAACAAGTGACAACGTCGTGTTCGGGGGAACAGTCACGGTGTTTACATGGATGCGATCGTAGCTCGTCAAATCGAGCAGGGACCAATCACACGCACCCTGTCATTTTACTTCTTCCTCTTCTACCCAAATCAAAAATAGCCAAATCTCGATTCGATGCCCTATCGGTCGCATCCATGTAAATGCAGCCAGTGTCGCGCAGCGTACAGTCTGTTTCGCGGCGGCACGTTTTAAAGACCATCTTGAAAAAAAAACGTTTTAAGTGGTTGAAGTAGGGATATAATACGTTGAAGCTTGTCTGAAAATTGACATTCAAAAATATTTTAGAACATATTCTTCAGCAGAAAACCTGCGCAGACCAAACTTCGAACGATTGAAAATTTTCGCTGAAAGGTTGAGATGTGCAGCGCCTTTTAAAAATGGGTTGAAACGGGGCGGGTTCAAACGCAAAGGATGTTTTGGGTACGGCTTCAAATAAGAAGGGCGTTTTCGGGAACGGGATGAAACGTGTGGGAATAAAGGAGGGAGGATTACGCACCTTTACGTCTGGGGACCGGTGCTCAAAGGGGAATCCGGTGCCCGTCCCACCGCGCGGCCGACGGCTACTACCAGCGAGGGCGGCCGCCGCGCCGGGTTCAGCCAACGCCATGCCAACAACGATAATCCCGGTATCCAACAGCGCTTATTGAGTACCAGGGGTCCCCAACAAGACACTGCGGTCAAGCGAGCCGTGGACACAGAGTGTGCCCGCAGCGCCCGCCGACCTGAGAGCCAAAGGGGTAACTGCGAGCGGAGTCATCGCCGGTCGGGCGAGCTCACGCCGCTACCCGTCGTCGCAGGAGTTCGGGGCCAGGGCTCTCGGCAGATGGACGTCCACAGGTAGTGGGGACGCCGACTGTCAGAGCCAGAGGAATCGTTAGCGTTGAGTCATCGCCGGTCGGACGAGCTCACGCCGCGACTCGACCCGTCGCCCGGAGTCCAATCCAGGACTCCCTCGACCACACGGCCGTCCACTCCGAGGGCAGGCCCCCTCTTTCCCGGCCGGTCGTCTCCGAAAACGGGAGACGCGCGGAGGCGCGGAGGAGTGCGAGAGAGTAGGCCAGCATGGTGACGTAGTCTCTCCAACACGATACGGAGCGACCAGGCTCGAAGCCAGACAACTCCGGCCGGAACGTCCGCGGCGTATGCCTTCTCGGGGGAGGGGAGCCAGTGGCTCCCACAATCGAGACGGGCTCAAGTGTGAAGTGCGTTTCATGGATGGGTCGAAACGGGACAAGTTCAAACAGGAAGGTCGTTTAGGGAATGGGTTCAAACGAGACGGGTTCAAATGAGAAGGTCCTTTCAGGGAATGGGTTGAAACGGGACGGGTTCAAGCGAGAATGAGTTGTTTCGGGCAACAGCCCCAACAAAACGGGGTTAAAAACCAGTTTTGTTAGAACCGGCGCAACTGTTGCCATGGCAACCCGCACGTTCACATCGCTAACCTTGCGTCTACTCCACGAGTGATAGCTTTAGCCCTCCGCCGCTTCTCGCACGTGCTTTGTCTTTCCAGAATTGACAGATGTAGGGTCCTTATGTCGCTCAGCAAAGTTTCTAATTAGAACAAGCATGCTTATTTTTTCTTGATTTAAAAAGTTTATCGGTAACTTGTATTTAAATATCTAGCTAAATAGGCAGTTATTGTTCTAATTCCGGTCAAAGTTTGTTTCCGAAAAGCGTTTCTTTTTTTCTCAAGCACGCTATTGGTAGGAACATTTGAAAGTTTGCTGAAACACCCGGTATAATTTTCTGTCTAAGCGGGTACTTAGCCCAAGTGCTGCGAAGACCACACTCCACGTGGAAGGGAGTTTCCAGCTGTGATAGACTCAATTAATGCACGACGCTTCCCCAGTTATTGCGAAAGCGGTAATCTACCAGAATAATTTTCAAAGCCCTATAGAAGTGAGACGTATTCAAGTCAGGAGAATGCCTGCCAGATTTCTTGCTCCTCAGGACCTGCAGCTCCAATCGAACATCATTAAGGATCGAGACCACCCATGTAAATTAAAGGTTTCGTGCGTGTACGTTAATTGCCCCAGATATCAGTGCATATATATTTTACTTATTTTGCTCGGGTGGGAAGTATTCACTAGTTTTCCTGATTATCAAAACAGTTATAGTAATGACAGCTTAAGGAAAGGAGGGCGCAGCTTGGTACCTTCAGGATAATAAGATGCCTTAGAGAAGTTTCTCATGGTTGTTAATAAGGAGACTATAAAAAGTTCCTCGTTGTCAAAAAGGTGACTACAGAAATGTTTCCAACGTGCTATAACGAACATATATAATAAATATACAACAAACTGCTTGAAAAAAGGAGATGAATGTCGAAGGATTATGAAAACGTCCGATTCCGGGTTCTGCCCTTATCTAGTGAGTTTCTTGTTATTTGTTCAGTTTATTAACTGTATTCAGTTATATAATCTTAATTTATGTCAGGTCGCTTTTACACTCTCATTTAACTTGATGCTATCGCAGATCTGTTACCATGGTCAAAAATCATAACAATCACGTATTCTGATAATGACGCAAATTACACTCTGGTGATTACACGATAGATGAGCGTCTATGCGGGCTGAAATGAAGGAAGAGGAGCAGAGCCGTGTACAGAGAGAGTTTGGTGAATGGGAAGAGCGGGCAGCGCCAGGGCGCACACCAGACGTAGATAGAGGGCTCGGCATGCTCTCTTGGCCAACCAGAAGCCGAAAAGAATATTCTAGCGGTGGTAGCGAGAAACAATTTTAATAAGAGCATAAGCGTTAAATGTAGTAACTCTTCATGGTTGAAAATATGGTGCACATGATGTTTGGGTCATGATCATGCGAAAAGATGTAGGAAACAAATGTGCCGCTCGAACTCTGTTTCGCTCGGACAGGGTGTGACCGCTCGGACGGCAGATTCCCGGCCCTCGGCGCCTGCGTACAGATTATGTTAATCGTTCCGCTAGTCGCGCTCCACCACCATGATTTTGAATGACCGTGACTGAAACATCATGTGCACCGTATTTTCAGTCACCGAGAGTTAGTCCGACACACTTGTTACTTTTGTTTCTCGCGACCACCGGCGGGGTATTATTTGCGGCTTCTGGTTGACCACGTTCAAATTTGTGAAGACGCCTTGAAACACGCCCACTCCGCTTTCGGCCAATGGAGCTTCCTTATTTGCCTCCTATACACCTTTCCAAGAAACACTCTACCCCAGGGGCAACAAACCGTTTTCGAGCCGAGTCACTGGGTTTGAGGCTAGACTCTCACCGGCGTCCCTGCTAACCCTAACCGCGTGGACTGTGATTTCGATAGGCGCAGCCTGCGTAGGCGCAGTTTCAAACACTGCTGGCGGCTAAATTCTCCTTTTTTCCCGCTGTATTTTGTGTTTCATGGGGCATGTATTTTCCCAGGGTTATTGAGAAAGCATTGTACCACATTTGAAAAAAAAAGCATAAAAAAGCCTATAAACTATTTCTGTTGGGTACGCGCCGGACAGAACGAATGCGACTGTAAACTATAGCTCTAGTTTTTTGTTGTCTTTTTACAATAAGTTTTGACAGCAACGCGCGATTCGCCGCATTTCAAATGACGAAGCGCTTAGCTGTCATAAAATAATTTATAACAGATGATAGCCGAAAGGCATGCATTTTTCACGCTCACAAATAACATGTTTACCGATGGACAGGACACGGACATACAATTTAGCAAGTGTTAACATTCGAACAATATAGTGTACGTACCACACGATGCAGCGTTATCCGAAAATTTTTGAGAAGATCTCAAATAACACAGTCACAGTCGACGACAGTCAACTCTTGACGATCGGACAGAATCCAAGCTGACTTCTTTTGGGGCACTTTTTGGAAAGAGCTACCTTTTTTCACGACAGCACCAAGGCAAAGGAACGAACGCGATTGACCCGTTTCCCATCCCAACCCGGACAACTATTTTTGGAGATGACTGAGGATTCTACGCGGATTATCTCTGGGAGAGGGAAGAACAATGTTCGCAAAATCGCGTCGACGGCCGTTCGACGTCCTTCACCTCGTTCGTTTCCCGTGAATGTCGAGCAGAAGAGCTTGAATGGCAGGCACTTACTAGCCTTATTTCTCACAATGGAAGATAACACAAAAAGGGTACGCAGCACGCATAAAAAAAATTAAGTGGCAACTTTCAAGAAGGGCGAGAAAACGTCGAATGCAAAACCTCAAAAACGTTGGTAGAAAACCGCGCTGAGCGGATCTTCACAGTCCAAGAGAGTGAAAGAAAATTTCTAGCTGATAGAGGGCGCGAGAGTCGCACCAGCCGCATCAGCATCAGCAACATGGCGGCCGCCTAGGAGCGGTTTTTGGAAAGGTGTATACTTCCCAATGAATCGCCAAACTCTGTATATACTGCCCTGGAGAGGAGGATGCGACTGCGAGTGGGGCCGTCAGGACACCGAGCTCTGGTTGGACCAATCAGAGGGTTAACGCAAAGCTAGATTCCTTCCTTTTCCTGCACTCGTCGAACGCGTAAGAACACGGAAAGCCGACGTCCGGTGTTTGGCGTTCGCGTTCGGACGGTGCAGTGGAGACAAAGGAACCTAGCTTCGCGTTAACCCTCTAATCCCTCCAACCAGAGCTCGGCGTCTTGACGTCCCCGCACCCTCAAGTCTGTTCCTCTCTCCAGAGTCTGCCCGCAAAGTTTCTGACATCTTCTTACTATACGTAGGCGGTGGTTTATTTCAGACGCTTTCCTTCTCCGCTTTTGCTGTTACCTTTCGTATTCCTCAGTCTCGGGTTGCTTTAATAATGATCCGTTTACACCAGTTCACTTGCGCCATTACGTTATGTTCCTAAATTATTATTTTCAAATTTCTTGCATCGTAGTTGTTTTTTTTTTTTTTGACGCCCTTATCGGGTAAAGTTGTAATCTCATTGTGCTAAGGAGCGATACAGGAAAAAAAGGAACTCGGGATTACTCAAGTGTTGAGTAATAATAGCTTCGTTCGATTTGCCCGCAGCTCCTGCGCCATTGCAGAAGAGTGCAGGGCAGTGTACTTCCGGTATGTGTATTGAGATACGACCGGAAGTGCACCGCCCTACACTTTTCTTCACCGGTGCTGGTGGTGCAGGTAGTTCGAACGAAGCTAATATATATATATATATATATATATATATATATATATATATTATTTATATTATTTATTTATTTATTTATTAGCTTCGTTTGAATTACTTGCACCTCTTGCACCGCATATATATATATATATATATATATATATATATATATATATATATATATATATATATATATATATATATATATATATATATATATATATATATATATATATATATATATATAATTTGAGCGACATCATTCTCACCGCTGCCTTATAGTTGAAAAAGAGAAGGGAAAGAAAACGAAAGTGCCTTTACAATGTTTTGTTTTTGACTGATTCCAGTTTAGCCATGTATATATACTTTCTTGTATCATTTTATTCCTCTTGTTCTTGTTTTCTTTACTAATTTTACAAACGCGAGTGTTAAAACCTTCTGTAACACCCTCCCTGAGGGGGTCTCGAAGGTCAATTGAAATAAATTAATGAATGTTTATATACAGTACAATCTCGATAAACGGAACCTGAAGGGACCAGGAAAATCTGTTCCATTTATCAGGAGTTTCATTTACTGAGAGTATGTAGTGTAGGTACACTAAAAATGTTGAATGCCAGCTTAAATGCTGTTTCCACAAGTGCACAATTTGTAAACACCAGCAAGTGAATGTAGAAGGCAAAATAATGACAAAAACACCAAATTGCTGCTTTTGTATATTCACACAAACCGTGTAAAAACGTTGAAGCAATATTCATGTTGTCAGGCTACTTTTGGGAATGGCATACTTCGTTGCAAGCGCCGTTTTCGTGAAGCAACCGCTATCGAAATCATTAATGACTTCGATCTTTTTTCTAACGTGAGCGCACGGTGTTGTCGCTTCGTGGCCGCCATCGCAGAAAGTAGGACACTAGGCCTAAGATGCGAGCAGAAGCCTTGTTGAGCCAAGCCTACCCAACATAGCCACCTATGCGTAAAAAATGAGAAAAGAAAACTCCCAAAAACCATGCGTACATGCTAATTTTGGGCAATAAAGCTAATAAATATTAAGAACATTTTTAATACTGTTTTATTACTCAAGAGTTATTTTTCTTTTCTGCGATAGCGAAAAATATGTCGGCGACAAAGTTTCGTTTTCGGTTCCGTTTACCCGGAGGCGCGAGAATTTGAGTTCCGATTAACGGGATTACTTTTACATTGCATGAATACAAAACCAAACAACTCCGAGATAGTTGTTTCGTTTAAGCAACAATTCCGTTTAAGCGATTTCCGTTTAACGAGATTCTACTGTATATATATATACGTTAACCGATCATTTAGAAGATGACCAGATGACAATGTTAGATGTACCGAAATATAATACTACTATACTCTGATCGAGCTTAAAACCAGACGCAGGTGACGCTACGATGTAATGGGACCAATCAAGCAGCGTCAAAGGCGCAAGTCACTGGGCGTTTTCGGTGTAGGATTGGTTCGGTATCATAGCTCCCTATCAAAAAAGTGGTGCTTTTCTGTTGAAAGGCTGTTGAAAGAAGTCACCAGAGGATTTAAAATATCAACAGCTTTTCTTTCTGACTTCCTCTAGCTTTTGTTTTTCTTTCGAATATTGGCCCACCATTTAAATAGAAAGTCAACAAACTGTCTGTCGCCTCCAGTCTGTTTTTTCTGTAGCTTTTTATGTGAAAAGCTACAGCCGTTCAGAAGGGAAAAAATTCTTTACACCTTAGCTTAGCTATTCATTTATCAAAGTTTTGGAGGCTTACTACGGCTTTCCACTCTGCTCCAAAATGGCTCCCGCAGAGTATAGAAAAAAATACGTGAATTATTTTTTTATAATTTGTAATGAAAAGGTGTTTCTGTGGTATTTGAATGCTCTTCATACATCCCACAAATGCAGATTTTCAAACGAACACTGACAACATGAAGCACTCAACTCCCGAATGACAGATCCGTTGACTGCTCCAGAGCTTCATATAGCCTACATTTTGAAGGTAATCATTTGGCCGTTGGCCGGTGACCACCTTAGCTCTTATAAAGGTTCCAAGTTCTCGATCTTCTTCTTGAAAGTCTGCAAAGAGAAAAACGGTGTTTTAAAGTTCGTGGACTTTATCTCTCACTAAATAGAACTTCTACAAAAACGGCTCCTAGATAAATGTCATCAGCTTATCTGCATAGCACCACTCAGGGCGAAGCGAGTCAAGGACAGTTGCTCTACTTCACAAATAGTTGTTTTGCTTTTATATACTAGTTGACTAATGTAATAAGGTCAATGAAGTCACTATAGTCCCAAAGTGATAACTGCAGGGACGTGTCTTTCGAAGGCCTGGCCTCCAGCATGCGGCCGATGCCTTCCGTTGTGTTTTGACTTCGAGCGCGCGCTTTCGAAATGCGCGACACGCCGAAGAGTTGTCAAGGGTAGAAGGCTCGCACTGGAGGCGGGACAACTGAAGCTCCTCCTTCTAACCTCGTCAAAGAATATTGAGAAACATACCGACTTTTGAAATCCATTCAAGGTGTAGTATGTTCAATAAAAAGTAAACTGAAGGTTCGTAGCTTTTCTATTGACACTGGCTACAGAGAGTCAACTAAACATTTTCAACACGAAGCAAACAGAACGTCTGCAGAGATAAAATGCACGTAAAGTTAATATAAAATCAACAGCTTCTCTTTTGACTCAGGCTGAAGAAAATCATCAAAAAAGTTTTAACACAACATCAACAAACTTTGTCAACGGAAAGTCAAAGTCAAAACAAAGCAATCAAAGTCAACAAAAAGTACACAGATTTTCAATAAAAAAAAAGTCAAAAATAGTTTTTATAAGGGGAACACGTACAGGTACACGACAAAAACCATGACGCTGCGCTTTTGATGCTGTCTTATTGGTCCCATGAACTCGTATATACTAAGTCGCTTTCACGGGTAGAAATAGTCGCGCCTGTGTTGCTTCTTCTCTATTCTTGTATGACGTTTTCTTCCTTATAGATATGTTCTTTCATTTCCCTCTAATGAATGGGAAGAATGGTTTGCACTGGCAGATGTTAAGATCAATAAAAACTGGATTATTATAACGATAAACATTGACGCAGTCCAGGAGACTGTTATCCTCACTAGCGCCCATAGATAGTAAATAATTAGTTGTTTTTTTTCTTTCTGAAGTAAAATAGGAGGAATAATGAAGAAACACGAAGGGGGGACTCTGCTACATCAAAGTATTTTATTGAGGACAGTTTATGTTATATGCTCATTCCTGTTTCATGGGCCCCGTAAAGCCTTTGCTCTGGCCTGCTAGGTGACGCCCGTGTCGATGCTTTCTATTTGAAAATAAATATGTTTCTGCGTTTCTATATAAAAAAAACTTCTGTAAACCGCAACTAGGGTTTTAAGTTTTAGTTAAACACCGATAAACATCGAATGCTAACCCCTTCTTTGCTTTTACCGAAATCGGGGGAAAACAAAAATCTTGGGTGAAACCAGCTGAAAAAACGAAGGAGGATGACAAGAAAAAAAGAATGGCGAACCTGACCAGATGGTGGATATAAAAACCAGCGGTTTTTTCCGCCATTCTTTTCTCCTCTCATCCTCCCTCTTTTGTTTACCCAAGATGTATCAGAACCAACTAGCTCAGCTTATTCCCTTAGAAAACGAAAAAAAAAACGAAACTCGAGCTGTTTTTGAATAACAAGAACGCAAACTTTATTGGAAGAAAATCTATATCTACAGACTTATGTTCTGTTGAACATAACACGCTCAACCAACTAAAAATAATACAATCTTTTTTTTCTTTCTTTTTTTTTTGTCTTAGCGGTACGGAGACTTTTTCTATGCATTTGCCAAACACGTACGCTTCCCTCGAGGTTGGAAAACCCTTGGCCCTCATCCTAGTTACTACAATATAAGCCTCCCCCACCAAAAACGTTTTTTTCCCTTCGACAACAAAAACTGATACTGAAAAACATCGAACCTGAGGAATAAAAAGTATTCCCCCAAAAAACATCCCCCTAATTCGAAGTGGAAAAAACACGAAACCCTAACCATAACACAAAGATTTAGAAAAATGAGCAAGAATCACTTTCTCGCAAAGGTGAGACGACGGTAAGCAGATCTACCGAGTGTATTATTTTTAACACGTCGCGAAATTATGGATAAACGAGAGTGAGAAAAAAAAAGTAAGGCTCGAACAGATCTGTCGTTATTATTTTTGTTACGTTCGTCTTCTTGGTTTTTTGTTTTGTGTCAACTGAAGTCTGGAATATTGTTGAGCCTTTGCAAGCTTTTTGACAAGCAAAATTAGCCGATCCACTTCCCTCATGAACAACACCGGCACTTTCAAGCGCCGGGGAAATCTCCTTGTTTAACTAATGAAACACGGACCCGCTCAGGTTTGCTTTTTTTATTACTTATTCTTAGTTTTATATTTATTCACTTGGTGTCAGTACCTTCTTCACTGAAGGCCCTAAAATTTAAATATATATATATATATATATATTAAACAAATATTGGTGTAAAGAGAGCTTGAAAAGGAAAATTTCCCACATCCGACGCTGCACCGTCATCATCCCTCAGAGTGGAGCGCTCCCTTTCTTTAAAAAAATGACGAGTTTCAACTTTTTTTTTTACGTCAGCAATATTATTAGAACCAACTCCATAAAAATTAACCTGGTCTAAAGCACCGGCTGTTCGCGAGGACACCGCTCATTAAGCGAATAAAGATAATTAACGCGGAGGCGCTCTTCCCGTTTTCTTCTGGGCAAGAAGTTAGGTTTTAACGGTTTTATGGTCTCTCCCTCCATCAGTACTTGTCTACGCCCGCACGGAAAACATGCCATGGTAATGTTTCCTTTTTCTTTTTCTTTTTTTCACGGGATACTGCCGGCGAAGGAGGCGGCATCTTGGCAATAAAACACAAAAAACAATTGACCTCTTCACTTTGCTTACCAAACATTCAAGCGCATCGAAACGTGTTAAAAGCATTGATTATTTTTAGTTCGAGTAGCCTTTTTTTTCTTTTTTTTGTGTGGTTTCAGATTCTCATTTTAAGAATACTTGCTTGAAGAGGCCGCGACAAAAAAGATAATTGGGGAGCACCTTTATCCACAAACTCCTGTAAGGCACGGAATCCGGTATTTATGGAACGATCATTTACATTAGTTTCAAATACATTGAAACAGTCGTTTCTGGCAGCGTTGTACGGAACGCTCGTTCCTTTTAGAAGAAACTGAGCAACGCTGTCGTTCCATCTCGCGTCGGTGGAACTGAAACGCAAACTCGTTACATTTTTTATTGCACCACAGAAACAAAACACGTTCTTTTTTTATATCTATTTGCAATTTTACGCGACCTTAGTAGGCATGTACGCTTCTCATTATTGACTATTTCAATCTCCGACTTCAAGGAATGGGTAAGTGTCCGAGAAATAGCAAAAAAAAAAAAAGAATTGGAAAAAATGTGCTCGTAGCGACACGACACGTAGTTCGACGTGGATATTTTTACTGGCTCGTTTTATTTTATCGACAGATTAGCCAGCCCATTATCTGAAGAAGCATACGCGAACGTAAGGTCAATCTGTAGCGACACGTTTGAATCTTTGAAATGCAAAGGGAACGGGCGTTCTTTTCGCAACACTGGAACTTGAAACGGGAACGATCGTTCAAAGATTGAGGAGCAACGAGGAACGAGCTTTCGTTCCTGTTTTAGAAGAGCGTGCACAACTCTGGATTCGGGTCAGCGAGAAAAGCAACTCTGGTAGATTCATGTTGGGGCGCTCTAAGACGTCAACTTTTTCCATTGAATTGAATAGGGGTATTGTTCCCGTAAAGCCGGTACACCACTTTAAGCGTACAAAAAGTTCTTAAACCTTTTTCGCTCAGGATATATCTACAAGAGCGTCTTGGTGTACGGCATTCTCTAGTCTTTTGTTGTGTCTGATGTCTCAAAAGACAAGGCTGACAAGAATCATTAAAATAAAGAAATACATCCCCTAATCGTAAGTTTCACGAATGTCCATTTTCGTATGTTCCTGACAAGACAACTCCGCCAATTGGCGACTCGTCCAGGCAGTCATAAACCACTGGCCCAAGTGCCGCAGACGTCTAACACGCCACGCACCCTGAACGACGCCAAGAACCGCGATATATCGGCTTATGGCCTTACCTAGCACCGAACCACCTTGCAATCAAATATACGGCTCGCCACGGCAAATCTATTACCCCCCCCTCCCCCTATCTCTCTCACCCTCTGCTCACTCTCTGCACTCTCCCGTCTGTGCTCTTTCTTAGTTTAACGGGGTTTCCTTTCCGATCCCCCTGATAAGACGGTGGCGGACCTCTCTCCAGACATTAATCGAAGCCTGAGCCTGCTCCAAAGGTCTGCTCCTGGAGTAGTATGAAGGCTATGTTGCAAATCGACAATGCATATCAGACTAACTCCGTGAATATAGTCGGTGGCCTATATTTGTCAGCCTTGCTTGCTTGAGTTTCGATTTTCAACCTAAATCTTTCTGTATTTATCAAGGTATGGTGCTATACACGCTTGCAAGTACGGCCTCAGGGCGCCGCCATCTTGCTCGGTTGGAGTGCGCTAGGCGCAGCCGCCAATCCGATTCAGCCGCCTTAGAGAGGCTTCGTAATCGGATTATGACGCGCCAAGGCGCACCCCAACGAGCAAGATGGCGGCGTCCTGACGTCTGCAAGTACGGCCTCAGGGCGCCGCCATCTTAGTCGGTTGGGGGGCGCTTCGGCGCGTGAATAATCCGATTACTACGCCTTGCTAGGCGTGTAATCGCATTATAGACGCACCCAGGCGCACCCCAACCGAGCAAGATAGCCACGTCCTGCGACCGTACTTGCAGACGGGCAGGACCGACACGCTGCTTACAAACAAGCCAGCTGTCTGCCCACGCCAGGTGTGCTCACTGCGTGCGCGCAGAACCAAGATTCCCGTGAAGCGACTGGCGCATGCGCCGTTACGACAGCAGTGCCACCGCAGCGGCATGATGCCACAGCCGCGTTGGTGCGGCACGACAACCGAGGCTCAGATTGTGGGTACACAAGACTGGGCTCCCCGGAACCGCAGGGCTGCCTAGAGTAGCGTTATGAGTTCCCCAAAGTTCAAGATTTCCACTACTGTCCCTGGGTCCCATGCGAGTGGTTTTTTTTTTTTTTTTTTTTTAGTTGAAGCATTAGTTTAGCAGTTCTGGGACACTCATCGATGTATTATACGGTAAGCCATAGACTCGCTAGTATCCACAGTATTGGTGACTTTGTCGTGGTATGCTTGGTGCACAGCTTCATTGTGTGAGTGGCAAGATTGGGAAAAGTTTGTCTGGTGGCATTCAAGGCGGTAGATAGGGGGAACCTCGGGATATAAAGTACCGAAAACCCTGCTCGGAAAATATGTAGGAGATGTACGAGCCTGTGACACAAAAACGCAGCGAACATTCAAGACCGCTTGACAAATTCGAAAAATGACTCTAAAAACAAATTTTGTTGTCTCAACTCCGGGCTGGACGTGCGTTTTGCTATAATCTCATATTTTCAATCTTGCGCTTTGCACTTTCTTCGAGTCTCTCTTCAAACTTTGCGTTTTATAACATACCCTGCATTTATTCATTTTGCTTGGCCTCAATTGCACACTTTTCTTCTACACACAGTTCAAAAGGTACACTCTCATTCTCATCCCTTGGTGGGAAGACACAAAGTGCAAGTATAAATTATAAAAAACAATACTGTGGCAAGGGTACTCACATGGTTCCTCGTGTGTTCCTCATTGTGTCAGAATACATTGGCTTTCGCAATAAGTCAAAATAAAAACCAAGCTTTTCTCTTTGTTTTTGTTTTTTTCAGTCTCACTGTGAAACGCCATTG
Source organism: Ixodes ricinus (assembly GCA_037355805.1). Classification (NCBI taxonomy): domain Eukaryota; kingdom Metazoa; phylum Arthropoda; class Arachnida; order Ixodida; family Ixodidae; genus Ixodes; species Ixodes ricinus. The sequence continues at coordinate 15,418 of JAZHYW010006568.1, read as the reverse complement.
CCTCGAGAAATTAGGCACATCTGTATATACGCAGTCGAACTTGTGTAGCCTCTGACATTGTAAGCAGTCGCAGGACGCGCCCTATTATTGCAATGTTTCTTGGCTTCGTCATTTTGTTTTAACATTCTTAACATTTGATGCCTCGATCGCATTAGTCCCGAAGCAATGATAAGATGTTCGACGTGTCGCCAGGCTCAGTGTTTCTCTTTCAGCTTTCAATTACTGCACAACTTTAAAATGTAACATTAAACGCCACGGAAGCGCAGTAGCCATACGAGACACACATAAACCTGAGAATTATTACAGAACTCGAACTCCGTTCCGTTCATAAATTTAAAAACAATTTCCGACTTCGGTAGAAATTTGGAAATCGAATTTCTCCAGAGAACTCGAGCCAAGCAGCCGTTAGAAAACTTTACCTTGCACAGTTTATTTGGGTGGCTAAACTTTTGATGAGCGAGAGCACGCAGGAGCCTCGTGTGGATAACGTGGAAATTGAGTGAAATCGCCCGAGTTAGCTGAATCACAATCGGAGTTGGCCGGCGTAAGGTCATCTTGAATATCAAAGGCCCGTTTACGACGGAAGAGGGGAAATATTGATAGGACGGAATTTTTTTGACTCGCTGTACTTTTAGCTCTTACTTTTAATTAATCTATAACTGCTATTTACAATGACCGTACATGCGAATGAGTCCGTCGGTGAAGCACCTTGAGAAGACTCTGTAGATTCCTGTTCGTCGTGCAGTTGTTCGTCGTAACGAATATTAAAACTGTCATTCTACATTGCTCTTTTTTTATTTAATAATCAGATAAAGTTTGGTATTTACGATCCTTGAAATTTACGTAAACTTTTCTTTTTTTTATATGCGAGGGGGTGCACTTAAAAGAAACCGGAACTTATTTTTCCAAAACTCAAACCTTAGCCACCTTCGAAGTAATATTCGTCAATGCAATTCACTTGTCCAGATGTTTCTTCCATAGCTTACAAAAGCCTTTTAAACTCGTCTATTTTGGGCCTTTCAGTACCACCGCCGCTTTTTTCCTTACCTCTTCCACATCCGCAAACCATTTCCCGTTAAGAACTTCCTTCATCCATAAAAAAAAAGAAAAAAAAAACTTTAGGCGCGAGGTCGGGTGAATATATTCGGGGTGAGGCACCGGTTCATGCGTTTTTGCGAAAAAATTGGTGAACACAGAGCGCGGTAGGGGCAGAGTGACAACCCGATTTGCGTGGATACTGGTCTGTCCACGATAACCGACATGGACTCGTGCCTCACCCTTCCTAGTCACTCCTACATCACCCCGCGTGACTTTTGATTGCTCCCCCGAACGAAAAAAAAAACGTTATCAAAGAGGAGCGCTGCTGCCAATTCGAGGAGTTTAGAGACAATCTTGAGCACAAAAAAACGCTCTCAACAAGTGGATTACGTTAGGCGTAGAGTACTTCGAAGGTGACTGAAATTTTAACGTGAAGAATTAAATACCCGAGTTTATATAATATAAATTGTGGTCCCTTTGTGTCCATCCTCGTAGCTGTCGCTTTTAATAGAGTATTAATAAGTTCGAACCCTCCCACTTATTACTAAACGCAACTAAATAATTTATTAATGCGAATAGCATTCTTTGGATACTTCACGCACTTTTCGTCTATGTCTATCTATCTATCTATCTATCTGGCTATCTAACCTCTTACGCCGCGGGTCGATAAATAAATAAAAAAGACCGGCGCCGGCTGGGATTCGAACCGTTGACCCTTTGATCAGCAGGCAGACGCGCTAACCACAGAGCTATGAAGGCAGTCATTCAACGCACTCTAAACACTTGTTTATATCTTACCATAGATGCGCTGCTGCGCTGTCACAGCTGGGCGGCGTTCCATGCACGAGGGCTTCATCCCGCCTGCGAGGCTGAGCATCGGCCGCTAGCTCACCCTCTCCCGCGCTCGGGAGAGGGTGATGTAGCGGCTGTGCTCAGCCTCACGAGAGCGGAATGAGCCCTCGTGCATGGAACGCGCGCGCACCGGTAGCTGTGACAGCGCTGTAAAGCGCGTCCTATGGTAAAGATATAAACAACCGTTTAGAGTACCGTTGGTTGAGACTAGCTGAGACGCCAGAAAGTCTGGTCGGTACCATTTTGAGTGTTTGTGCGTATGGCGCGTGCTTTGCTCGCCTTCCTAAGTGACACAAACGCACGTGCTGGGCTGCGGAGATCGTGCGCAGGGCTGTGAAAGTGTCAACAAATTTAGAATCGCCTCAAGAGTGGGCTGGCGTATCTAGAGTGTGCCGGCTACCTGACGAACGCGCATAACTCCGCACCGTTTGATGCTATTCGCATTAACGTAGATAATCATTCCTAAAGGATGGGTTCTGCTGATTTTTCTGATAGATTTTACAAAGTGCTTACTTGGTTCAGTTGGTTTGATTTCTCAAATTTCAAAAGCCCTGAAAATTAGACAAAGTCGGAAAGAAAAAAGCTCGAGCACCCAGGCCGCGCATGTAACCGAACATCTCTCACACAACACGTGGTACTCAAACAGTCTAGAAGTGATTCGTCATTATATCTCGTGCGTAAACCTTGATTTAAAATTGAAGCTACGTTTTTAATACGGTGTGCATGAAGACGCTTTGATTACGCAATTGCTAGCCGCTACCCATTTATCTCACTTGAAATATATCCTCTATTTGTCTGTGTTTTTATTTAAATGGTGAAAATTTTCGACAACTACAAAGTTCATAAATTATTCTCGCTGAAAAGTCCTAGAAACAAACGTGTAGTAGGAGCCCGGAACCTTCCGCAATTATTACGATTTTCCGTGCGCCCCTTGTAATAAGCTGCCGTTTCAAGCGAAAATTATTATTTGTTTTGCTAATACTATTTGTACGCAGTATTGTATAATGATGTATAATTTTCCCTTGCCTGCCTAGTCCCACATCATGCATTTTTGTGTTCGCGGGCCAACACATTTCTCTTTGTATTTTTGATGTTCAAGAAAATTATTATTATTATTATTATCTATGCTGAAATGCTCTGCTGTTGCACATCGTTTTAGAAATGCTTAGACCCAGAACGCTAGGGTGCATGTTTTCTTGTGAAATTTAGAAACTACACACTTAAAATTTTAACACCCTTATTGGTGTAAATAGCTTGTCCTATGGGGAGCACCCTTATTCGTGTAACAAAACACCCTATGAAAGGGGTGTAATTCTTAGCACCCTAAGAAAGGGGTGTGATTTTCTGACACCCTAATAAAGGGGTGTGATTGTCTCACACCCTAAAAAAGGGGTGTGATATTTCTAACACCCTTAATCATGGGTGTGATTTCTAACACCCTAAAAAGGGGTGTTACTTTCTAACACCCCTTTTCTAACAAGGGTGTGATTTTCTAACGCCCATAAAAGGGGGTGTAATGGCTGCCCGGACCTCCACAAAACGTACGGCAAAATGACCACAACTGAGCCCAAATATACCTGAACCACTCTTTATTCTTTCAATCAGGGAACCATTCTCTAGTTCTTCAGCATCTTGGTCACAACTTTGATTGCGACTGCACGTAAGGGAGAGAAGCTGAGCTTCAGGCAGATCCTCTCTAAGAGGCATGCGGTGTTGTATATCTTCTTCCCGTAAGCAATTCCGAAGAGCCAGTAGGCTGCCATTGTGGCAGCTAATCCTTCTTCGGCATTTGCCACCTTGAAGAGCTCCGTCCTATCCACGTACAAGCACATGGTCTCTGCGCCCTCCACGTCGCACCCAGTGTGCACTACACATGGTGTCACAGGAATGGTTCCATCCTGCATATATAAAAGCAGAATTGAGTCAGTCACAAAACAAAAAGCTGCAAAATGACACATAAGGAATCATATTAAAAATTCGTGGCACACTTAATTACCATTAAGGGTTCCTTATACATACTAGCCATACAGCAGGCGGGGGAGGTGGATGAGAGGAGGGGTGGGAGGGGTGGGGGTTACAGGGTGCGCACGCCTACGCCGACAACGCCGCCGCCTTTTCGTCGAAATGGGGTTTCTAATGCTAGCGCAAAAATAAGCATGATTTTATCATTTTACTGCTTGCCATACCCCTGAGCCGCATAAGAATATTATGATAGCATATCTCCTGGTCCTGTCTAAGAGCTACGTAGTCTAAGCAGAAGGCACAAACAAATGTCTTGTTTTAAGACCAAGCCACATGAAAAACCATGCAAAATAAAGGGGAGCAGAGAACCTGTTTCGAGCATCACTGACATTTAAGCAGCACTTGTTACAAGTAGCTGATGAATGCTATATGTGAAAGACAACTTTACTAAAACTGTGCTACATGCCTGCTCAGTTGTAACGGTATATTCGAAGCTTGGTAGTGTGCAATGCAAAAGTTTATAGCATGGCCTAGATTTGAGCGAAGATTTGTTTTCTAGCATTGTGGTAATAACAGCAGCAACACATAACAGGTATGGTTCAGTTCCTCAACATTTTTTGTTTGTTGAGGAACTGAACTGTTTTGTATATTATTTTTGTTTTTGTCTTAGATTTCGTCACTCTAGGGCAGTGAGGAATTTGTGCCACACAAATAAAGTCGAACCTATCCTCCTCAATTTAACTCCATATTTTCCTATTATAATAACTTACACTTACATCCTCATTGACAACTACTAACAAAAGAAATAAAGGGAACATACTCAAGAAATAAAGTGTACGTACCAGACGATGCAGAGGTAATCCATACGACGTTTATTTGAGCTTAATGTCAAACAAACAGTAGACTCGATCGATGTCCGAGTGACGAGAGGAGAGTCCGCCACCAACGCAGCCACGACCGGCTAGCACCGAACACATTCCCCACACCACGGTCCACCCCACCGTTCACAACTTCGAAATTGATAAGAGCGAACAACGAGGGAGGACACTGGCCCTCCTTCCCGAAAACAAGGTCAGCTATTCATGCGGGAAGGGTCCACTTCGTAGAAAAAGTCGGGGGCATCCTGTTCTGAGTCAGCAAGGCGCGCCTAGCTGGGCTTTGCTTGCGGGCGAAGTCGAGGGAAGCACAGGCGAGTTTTGCGGGTCCATGTCTCTTTTTTCGCTGCCTGAAATCGTGATGCGTGCGATCATCCCGAAGAAAAATCTTCCGGGTGCAAAAATAGCAAAATTTTGGCTTTGGATCGTGGATTAAAGTGGATTTTGGATTGTAAAACAGGGTTGCCAAACGCAACTCTCAAAAGATCACGCGTTATCGCCGAGAAACCTCCAACCTCCTCTCGCCAACCGCCAATCGCCTCTGGGTGTGTCTGAACGGGGTCGCTCGCGCACCGCATCCGCAGCCGCTTCGCGAACGCGGATCCGCTTCCAGTGTGAATGCGCCATTACGCTGATGGCGTGAGAAGGCACCTCAAAGTCTGTGACGGTGGCCGGACTCGCGTCCTGTTGCTTTGTTCCCTCATGAGAGGATTAGGGTTGACCTCCGCGGGGGTTGGGAGGGGGGACCTAAAGTCAGGAAAACTTCGAAGCTGTCATTTTTGTTTAGGCTTGTTTTTCTCATGGAAGCGAGGACGCGCGTAGGATTATGTTGCCTCGGCGCGGGTTTGGGGGGATTATCTTTTTCGCCACCTGTTTCATTTCGTTTTCGCTAATGGAAGGAACCATCGAGTTCGAGACCGGGCACCTGATCACCAAGGCCTTCTTGGCGAGGTCAAAATTTATGTACATACAATTGTGAAACCTGTGCAGCACATATTCGTAGTGTTGTGGCGTGGAATCAATGTACTTGACTGCAATATTACGTTCAACCGAGTCATTTTGTGGAAAGGTACAGGAACAAGATTGTGAAGCCGACTGGAAAACTCTGCGGCATCTCCGCAACCATGTGTCACCCAGACAACGCGAAGAATATTAATAGAATAACCAAACGAACACAACCTCCCGAACGCGTTGCCCTTGAAAAGAATGGAAACAAAACCCGGGCCGGAAGAGATTTCTGGCCACAGATTTCTGCCCACTGTCATGGCGACCGGAAGTGCCTGGAATACTATGTATAAAAAATGAAGGGTGAAAACGAGTCACGTCAAACGAAGGGTAAAGGAAAAGAGAGCTGGCCAAAAATTGGGCCAGGAGTGGGAATTGAACCCACAGCCTCTGGCAGTACGGGACAGAGGTTGTGGCAAGGCTCCCAGGTGTGTCGGCGTGTGTGTGGGTGTGCGGCCGGGGGGGGGGGGGGGGCTTTTTCTGCTCCCGGGAACTCTCAGGGATCGGGCCTCGAGACCCCGCAGTCGCCGCCTATGCCCAGACTATTCTTATTGTTAAGCCAAGATTCCTGTATATTCCTCACGCGCGTGAGAGAATAAATATACAAGGTGCAGACTGTGTAAATAAGATATGCAAAAGTAGCTAAATATTTCTATTTCGTAAAAGCAACTTTTTTTTTCGACGAGTTGGACTATTATCTGTACTTCATATCGGCCACGCATGCTCAACGTGCTTACAAAGATTACTAACGCGTCGACCAAGGCGTGCCTTTGCCTCGCAGGTCTAATCAACAAGGACGAGTTTAGCTACACAGCCGCGCGCACTTATTATCAACAAGCACGAGTTTACCTACGGATCGTGCCACGCGCACTGCCGCTGAAGATTCGCAATGACGAAACGACCTGTCCATGAAACGTCGTTAGACGATCCAAAACGGCGTGAATGCGTGAGAGTCTGCTCTGAGCAGCTCGCCCCTTCGATTACCCATTGATTCTCCTTCATTTGGTTGTCCTCAAAAAGATCACCTGCCATAATGAACGCGATGGGGTTTCCCCATTTCAAGCAGGAGCACAACGGTAAACGACGCTATTATGTTCTTCTTGTAAACAACGCACCCATCTTGGCGGCTCTCTCGCATCTGCTTGTCCCCTTGTCGTCCGCCACTGCGCTGACTGCGTGACTGCGCCATCTCGCGATCTCGCTACCGTCATTAACTGATCGTTGGCTTGAATAGCATTCCATGGAGAATCCAATTCAAGCCCATATTTTTGCGTGGTGTTTGTACGGTGCCTGGAAGCCTGGACGCGTCATCGTTCTACGCACCGTACTGTTTGCTCGCCTCCCGGCCTCGCGCCCAGTTCAAACATGTTCGGAAGCGCGGTCGCTGGACGTCCGTTGACCACTCGACCGGGGACGGAAGCATAGAGCATTGCTCATCGTCATTTGCGACGGGTTTTCGGGCAGAAATTGGTAGGAATAAATGGCCTCTCCTCTGGCGAGAAGAAAAACCGCGTCCATGACAATGATGTTGACGGAACAGAGGGGAAAGCGGATTTGTGTAAGATTAATGTGACGCGCATTCTTGCACGTTCTCGTTGATGTCCTGAAGTTTTGAGGGGACGCGGACCGATTCGCTACATAATTCCAAGCAATTTGAGCTACGTCTTGGAATTGCACAAAGTATAAAATCCACCGCTTAAAGCACATATTACATAAAAATTGGAGCTTGCTAATGCAGGCGACATTTTTTTTCCCGACTCGTTTCATAGTTAGCTTCTCGATTTGGGGCACGTGCTGCTATACCGCGATGACGATCAATCAATGTCACGATGTCCTTACCGGTTCCTCTCGCAGACAAGGGTTTCTTCGACGTGATTAACTTCGACTCCTTGAAATCATATAAGTCCATCACACCCTTTCTACACGTTATGTACGGGGGTGTTGCGACGAGTGCGTACACCCTTCTAACACGATTTCATAAACATATTTCAAACTGTGGGTGTGATAGGGGTGTAAGAGGGGTGTATGTAGGGTGTAAGCCTTCTCGTACACCCCTGTTACACCCACCAATACTCTAAATCGTGTAAAATGGGTGTAGGAAGGGTGTAGGAGGGGTGTTGGTTAAAAAAACACCCTTTTAACACGATTTTGGGTGTTAAAATATTTACTGTGTAGAGACCCAACCAGTTTAAACTATCTCATGCCGCAACGTCATCTGCTTAAAACCTTGCTTCCTAAAGCTGGGACCTCCGCTTCCCCTAATGCAGAGCGAAGCCGATGGAGAAAAACAAAGCAAACTCACTCATGCATATTAATGCGGCATGACGAAAGCAACCTTGTCGAAACAACTAACCAATTGGGTTAGCGCTATTATGTATTCGGCAAATAAACAGAACTTATGTCTGAAGGTCTTCCCAGTGAAATATTTTATTACAGCATCCAGCATCAGGCCGCCAGTGTCATAGCGATGACACAGGCGCCTTTCACAATGCTTTGTACGCTAAGCCTAAGTGAGTGAAACTGATTAGACTTGAGGGTTAGAATCATGACATGACGTTTTTGTTTTGAAGAGAAAAATAATGCCTCAACAGGAAAGCGCTAGCATCTGAAACGATACTCGTAAAGAAATAAGAGCAGAAACTAGCCAAATTGTCCAGAGGGCTGAGCGTGTTAAGAAAGGAAACTTGAGACGGCGCCTGGAAAACTTAGAACATATCTAATAATTTGTTGGGTAGCTTCCGTTCTCCGATAGGCACAAAGGTTTGTGATTTTCTAAGCAAGACACCCTTACGGCGAACGAATAGATAGAAATCAGGAACACAAACTAGTATAATCAAGAGATATAAACCTTTCAGGCTCATATAAAAATATAGTTGAAGGGACGTTTGTTTCCGTTGGGAGCACCGCGTTAAAGGGCAACTCCGTTCCATGTCGCCGAATATGTCATAACGACTCAGTGAGTAACCCTCAATTATAAGACATACATTTTTTTTTTTCATATTTTATGTAGTTTAATATATAGGGTGACCCAAGTCACCAGGCTCGTTCTAAAATGAACCGTAAAAATCGACGCCTTCACGTAAAGCAATCCAAACTTTTTGTCAAAGGTGTATTTCACACTTCGGATTTTTCTTGTAAAATTACGAAAGCGTAGCTCCCTTTACGTAAAAAATATGAGCCAAGAAACTTCCCTGGATCAATGGCGGGCGGCGACGCAGACGACCAAGTCGAGTTGCGGGGTCTGTTTGGCGCGCGTATTGATAGATGGCGTCAGAAGCAGCGTCCCAAGGTGTAGCCGACCAGCGACAGAAAGGAAACAACGCGCAGACGAAATCCGCTGGCAGCAAGAGCGCCGTCAACACCGTCGTTATGCAACCGCGTTTTTTTTAATTTTTGTTACTTGAAGTTTTGCTATCATTGTTTGCATTTATTTTTAACCCAAAGATAGATTACAAAAAGATTATTGTCGTATTAATAGACCACGGTCGACGCGGGCACTTTCGATATTTCTTTAAAAGCAAGCTTGAAGAAGGAGGTAGCGCTATCTATCCATACGAGCGCCAAACCCACCGGCAACTCAACTAGGTCGTCTGCGTCACCACCCGCCGTTCACCCAGGCAAGTTTCTTGTCCCTATATCTTTTACAGAAAGGGAGCTACGCTTTCTAATTTTACATGAAAGAACCGGCGTGTGAAATTCACCTGTGACGAAAACTTTAGATTGATACGTGCATGCGTCGATTTTTACGGTCCATTTCAGATCGAGCCTGGTGACTTGGGTCACCCTATATATATATCACGGCTCAAAGGTTGGTTTCGGGCGTCTGCGGCGAAACCAAAACTATCTGCTAGAGAGATGGCGACACTGTTAATTAACTGTATGGCCACGACGTGACTTCACCGTGGCGCTGCAGTATGCGGTTCAACATGCGGAATCAAACCGAAACTCCACCGCGACGTGACGTCACACGGGTGCTGCCGTACGCATCGTCCAGTGTTTCTTGACTAAAAGTTAGCCCGCTTTCCACTTGCTCAACATCAGCTGATCGTATCCTTAAAGTCAGTTTTAGTGGGGTACGAGGCTTCACTTTGACGTAATATCTCAAGTGTGATCGACATTTCGTGCCACTAAAACGATACTAGTCGTTTATTTTGGTTTCGTTTTCAACGGAGTTGCTCTTTAATAAAGTCGGTTGTCGGGAATATATGTTTACACTAAACCTTAAAAAAAAATCTACCTTTACCATACTACTTTATTTATACATGCTTTTTGTTTTATTTTATTGTGAGCGAGCTGAGTCGCCCTGGGACTTTTCGTCCGACCTCAAGCCAGGAGGGGAAAACACTTAAGCACTAAGAGAGCGTTCCGTGGCTGGCAATTTTGCGAACCGCGAAAGTGAAAAACTGAATGTCTGTTTCTCGACTTTGCCCGTAAAAGAGTCCCGCAACTCACCCAGCTATCCCTCTTCTTTTTTTTTTCTTCTTTCTGGGACAACAGCAAAAAAAAAAAAAAACATGCATGTTGTTTACGAGGTCAACTTAATCTACACGCGTATTTTCTGGAGACGTCTTTTTCTCGACGGCTTTGTATACACGCCTGGTAAAAGTGATGTGCTACTTCGCAGAAATGTACTCGTCGAGGAGGATGGCTGTGTCTTATATAAAAACATGAGGCTAGAAAAAGCGGACCGCAGTATAAAAAAGGCCATTTATCCGTAAGCGTTTTTTTTTTATTTTTTAGAGCGGTGATAGTTGGATGACTTGTTTTATTTAAGTATGCGTGTGTGTTTTCATAGAAGCGACGCGCGGGCTTTTTCGACCGCGGAAGACACAGCGCCGTTTTCAGTGTCGAAAAACTCAAAAGTCGAGGACAGGAGTCTGTGTTTCTTTGTCTGCTATCGCTAGCGTACTTATTTCTCTACATACTATGATCAGTCTTGTAGAAGAAATGACAAAGAAGCGCTGCCAAAAAATGCCCAATCTCCTGTTTTTTTGTTTTTGTGCTAGCATGCAAATATTAAAATCACCACCGATGAAAAATCATTAAAAAATAACGTTTCGTACATCATCTAGAGCACAGAAAATAAAATTTAAGAAGCCCATTTGACGCTATTGCAAATAAAAATAATAATAAGCTTTACAAATCAAGCCTTATTACTTGAAAATGTTCTATCATATCATTGGTAAAAATAAAACGGTAAGGTATGCTAACTGCGTTAATAATTCAGAAACGACCTATTCTTTTCCCACACTACTCAATATCTATAAGTCTTTTCTCTTTCTCTCTTTATTTCTCTTTCTCTTTCTGAAGCTATGACATCAAGATCCCTGTCTTTCTTGTGAACCATCCATCCAATGGAAACGAAGTTCGCGCTTCTCCTCAGGGCACAGTGCTCGTCATTTTGTTAGCCTAGCTCTTCGCCGTGTCAGTTTGCAGAGTCGCTTTATCGGGCAGGGTCTCGCCCAGGCCTGGCGCTCGCTGTTGTGATCACGTGAGCCGCATGCGACTATTTTATCGATTGATTGACTGACTGACTGATTGTTGATTGATTGATTGATTAGGGTTTAATGGCACATCAGCTTCTGCGGCTATATTGCGCCAAGAGTCGGAAATATTGAAGTAGAAAGGTTAAAGAGAGGAAAGAGCTATACTGGTGATGTGATAAATCTAAAGTCGGTGAATAAGGGGATATCAGTGAAACAATTAAATATGCAATAATGTGAAATAAGTGGTTCATCACCTAGAAGAAGGTCAGGTGCGCTGGAACATTTTATTTATATATTTGCGAGAAGTGATTGTGACGGAATTGATCACATATGCGGCATTCAATTAGGATGTGCATAATGCTTAGAGTTATGTTAGCGTACACACCCTGGAGCATCCTCCCCACTGAACAGGTGTCCATGCGTGAGATGTCTATCACTAATTCATAACCGGCACAGGACCACTTCGTAGAAGCGGTACCGATGCCAGGCACTCTTCCATTCACCTATGTAGGGTTTTACTGCATATAATGTGTTCGCGCGTTTCAGTATTCCACTGAAGTTGCCACTTTAATCGAATGCACCACTTCAAAGGCATTTAATAGTTTTTATAAGGTATTTTATGCAAGTCTACTTGTCTCTCGTTAGCAGAACTTGCTGCAGAATCGGCCATTTCATTTCCCGGGATGCCGACATGACTAGGCACCCAGCATAAAGTTATGTTAATGTGGCTGTCTGCGGCTAAAATAATCTCGTTCTGAAATTCAGAAACAAGCGGGTTTGTGACACGTTTCAGCAATATGACTGCTTTTAATAAACCCAAAGAGTCAGTGTATACTACTGAGTAAAGAAACCTTTTTCCTTGATTATGTAGTCGAGAGCCATTAGCAAATCATTGAGCTCTCTCATGAGTATGGTGGTTGTTGAGCTGATCCTCCTTACTCGCTTAACAGATGGTCCGATCATGACACAGCATATGGTGAAGTCACTTTTTGTCCCATTCGTATAGAAACTGGCATATTTTTGCTATTTACATTGGAGTCCCAAACATTCTTGAGACATTACTTCCTTTGGAACATTTTTTTACAATGTTTAGTAAGTGTAAAGTCGCATTGAATGCAATGGGGCAATATGTAGAAGGTATTGAACTACTGGAGACTTTGCATCCATCACACCAGGCTCTACTGAGCTACAATGCCTAATTGGAAAAGATGAAACTATAGAGGCTTTGCTTTGAAATGTTCTCTGGAACCTAATGTTTTGTATATTATCTCATTAGAGTCCGCTCGGCAACCAAGCGGATTCTAATGAAGTACATTAAACCCAGTGCGAACCTTTTATACTCCAGGTGTGGCGCATTAGCTTCCACATACAGACTATAGGTACTGGGTAGGTGCGGAATGCACCAGTAGACAATCGGTAAATCGGGTCCATCATTTTCAAAACCGATCCCCCGGATGAACCATGCACTATGCAACCATATATTCAAGTGGGATACGAACAACAAAGCGATATATTCGTACTGTAATCCCCAACCGTACCCTGAATACTGCTCGCGGTGCCATCTCAGAAGATGATCTTGCCGAATGGAGTGAAGAAGAGATCCTCAAAGGTCTGCGCAAGTGAACTCTTTTTGCTGTTCGACGGATCACTTGAAAACGTGAACAAGAAAAGCCGACCCGAGATCTGATACTCACATTTGAACTCTATGCTCTTCCCCCACCATGAAGGCAGGGTACATGAACTGCATAGTCCGCCCTTTCAGTCCAAATCCTCAGCGTGTTTACTCTGCCAACGTTTTGGGCATGGTTCCCTAAACTGCCGCGGACGAGAAACGAGTGGAAAGTGCGGTGGTATTGACTATGTAGAGGACATGTGCGAAAATTAATACAAATGTGTGAACTGTAGCGGAGCTCACACTGCTTTCTTTCCCTAATGCCTAAAATGGAAACAGGAAAAGAAGTATTGACTTTTAAAGTAAAACACAACGTAGCTACTAAGCAGCCAAAGAAAAACTTGCCTTTCAGGCAAGGGTTATTATGCTTAGGCAGCGTGGGAAGGACCCCACTGTCTACGGCATCCGTGAAGACACAAACTTTTCCGGAAAGACCTGTCCTCCCACAGGGTCCCCTTCCGAACCTTCTGGAGGTGACGCACACTCTGTCACCTTCATGTTGTAAAGAAGGGTGCTGTGCCCTCTAAGAGGTATCACTCCCTCCAAGGTGCCATCTGTGGCACTGCTGGCCCTTATGGCAGGGGTCGATGACTCCCTCCCTGTGCCCCCAGCAGCAACCAGAAGCCCGGGGTGATAGAACCTCCACCACCTAAAGGTCCACAGCTCTCGGCGAAAGAAAAAATGGATGAGAGCCTACCACATTCTGAAGATGACCAGTCTCTTCCTGAAGCTGATACACTTTTTTCCCCTCTGAGGTAGTAGGACGACCAAAATACTCTGCTAACAAAACAAAATTCCACCAAAGGCCAATAAATTTATGGTATTGTTTTTCTTTCCTCTGGTATATACGTATATTGTGGGTGATTTCATCTCAAATCGTGCAGGCAAAAAAAATTAATTTCGCTGAAAAAAATATATGTTATGGCGCCGTCTCTAAAAACGCAGTAGCCACAAACCGCAAGTTCGTCGGATTTTTGTTCTCGACTTACTTATTTTAAGAGAGGCCGCGGCGGAAAGCGGTGTTTTTCACATCCGGCGTGGGTTGGATGCTTCGCTCGATCTCCCGCCGTGGGTTTTCAGTCCACATCATATTAACTTTTTTCAAGCACTCTGTGAGCTCAGTTAAAAGGCTCTAATGCCATGACATAATTTTAGGCGCTTTGCTTTTTTTCTGTACAATTGTCAAAAACGCCCCCTCGGTTAATTGCTGATGAAATTTGACAACTAAATACTGGCGATCTACTTGGTTGAAATCGATATTTTTTATGTCTATGGGGAGCCCAAAACACGCTCTTTATATATATTATAAAATCACTCAGCTGTAGAAACTTTTCTTTGCGGTACGTTTACATTATAATCTTACGCTAAATCCAGACGTACCAATATTGAAATCGATTTTCTAAAAAATCGTTTTTTATTTTCTTATTTATTTTTTGTTAAAATGTAGATATGAGAGTTGTCTACTCCAAAAACAAGTCTAGAAGGTGTGTATTTTGTTCGTATTTTCTATGTTTAAGCCTCAATACCGGAAAAAGACGTCTTCGGTTTGCAAGATCCAAGTCACACATAGCGACCCGTGCGTTTCTATGAATTGTGAAAAAGTTTTCTTGCATTTTTGTTTGTGATTTGTAATCAATTATAAACGCAATTTATGGTATTGAATAGTTATTTATGTTTTGATAAGAGCGGAAAACCACAAGGTGTGGACCCATCGCCTTGCCACCGGTCGAAGCTATATCTTCTATTATTTTAACGTAATTTTCGATAAGATCGGAGTTGGGCAATTTCGCTCCCTTCCCCTCTCCGTGACAATCTCTCCGTCTGTATCGGACCGTTTCTGTGTCTTCACTTTTGTGTATTACGGAAGTGAAAGGATATTCCCTGGTGATCTGTGCGATGTGCGGTGAACAAACCCCAGCGTTTGGTTTCGGAAAGAATTGTATATAATAGATCAATGACATGGTGACTTTCAATGGTTTTAGTAATTTGACAGCTAATAGCTAGTGATGCTAGTTTACAGTTAAAGTTTTATAAATTGAAACAATATACAACGTCTGTGCCTCTTCGGTATTGAAAGTCTACTTGGCCTGCTGATTTGATTTGATATGTTGCTAGTGGTTTCCCGCTCTTATCAAAACATAAATAACTATTCAATACCACAAATTGCGTTTATAATTGATTCCAAACCGCATACAAAAATGCAAGAAAACTTTTTCACAATTCCTAGAAACGCACGGGTCGCTACGTCTGACTTAGATCTTGCAAAACAAAGACGTGTTTTTCTGATATTGAGGCTTAAATATAGAAAACACGAACAAAATAACACGTTCTCGACAAGCTTTTCGAGTAGACAACTATCATATCTACATTAAAACAAAAAACAAACAAAAAACTAAAAATGTTTTTTTTTTAGAAAATTGACCTCAAAATTGATACTTTTTGGTTTTAGCATACGATTAATGTAAACGTACCGCAAAGGGAATTTTCCACAGCTGAGTGATTTTATAATATATATAAATAGCGTGTTT
>JAZHYW010006567.1:0-21114 GCA_037355805.1 Ixodes ricinus | reverse complement strand
TACTTTAGGGAGTTGTGTCTTCTTCTCAAAAAAAATAATGCAACATGTTTTTAATAGAAATGAATGCCGAAATAAAATTTCGACATGGTACCCAAATTTAAAAAAACATGACGGTGGTGTTTTCTGTTTTTTATTTGCATCGTAATTCTTTCGCTGTTGTTTCGACTTTTTTTTCCCATGTTTGCCTAAGTATATCCCAACTATCGTATCACCCAAAATCCCTATTTATTTTTTAAAAATAAGCCATATATAAGTAGAATACTGCCTGTAATTTAAATGATAATAATTAAATTATTTCGTGCGATACAGGCCTCCGAATGTTGCTAGTTCTCGTTTGAGCAATCACGTTTGGCAATTTTTAGAAAAATAAAAATAAATGAATTAATACTTTTACTTTATATTACAAGCAAGCTATTACCATAGTTTGTTTTTAAAAAGTATTATGATTTTTTTAATTTTATCCCTTTAGTTATTCACTTTCAAACATGCCTTCATGAGTGCGAGTTAATGCAACGGTCCACCTCATCATGGCTTACGATTTTTCCTGTCCCCCAATTTTTTTTTCTGGTCACAACTAAGTGTGAATTTGTTTGTACCAAACACTAGACAACGGCATATAAAAACATCAGTTGATTTAAAAATGTCGACCAGCCACCCTTTGGTCGATCTTATCTGAAATCACTCTATGTTACCTATATATAAATTCAGTTTTCCCACTAGGTTTAGCGGAAAAATTAGCGTCACTTGTCTTCAACACCGTTTCACTTTCCTCGCCAAATTTTGCAAGAAAAAGTTGTCACATGACTTAATGCCACTAGACCTGTATAGGTCACGTGGCACGTGACGTTCTTTTTCCGCTAAACCTAGTTTTTCCCCGTTAAGCTTCAGCGGCGAAAATGACGTCACATGATGTCACTTGACTTACAAACAAATAATTTTTTTCCGCTAGATTTAGCGTGAAAAAGACGCCACATGATTTTATCACAATTCAGTTTCCCCTCTAAATT
The DNA here is from genome assembly GCA_037355805.1 of Ixodes ricinus. NCBI lineage: Eukaryota > Metazoa > Arthropoda > Arachnida > Ixodida > Ixodidae > Ixodes > Ixodes ricinus. The sequence goes on along the minus strand of JAZHYW010006567.1, from coordinate 20,107 downwards.
TAGCAGGGAAAAATTACGTCACATGGCGTGATGTCACGTGAACCACACACAAATCCAGTTAACTCGCTAAATGGGGATAATTGATACCCGGCCTACTACGGCTCCTGCAATTATCTCTGCAGCTAATCGCTTAATTAGTCACCAACATAGTTGGTTCTGCCCGAATCTTTATTAGTGGAATCATAATAGACATGAAGTGGTTAAGGTATATAAAAAAGTGTGGTGGTGCCTGGACTATATTTTCGCAATGGATACATGAGGTCGGAAGCTCCATCAACATTAGGAATTCGACAGTGGAGCGTGGGCAGATTGTCATTGAGAACGTATGGGTACATAATAAATGAGGGGGCTATGGCGGGGACGGGCTGGTCCTCCATTGAGAGCAGATGGGCAATTATCGAACTAAACTTTAAGCAATATTTAATATAAAGGGAGAATACGTGGTAAGCACAGAAAGTACGCAGGCAATTATGCATACAAAATTGAAACACGAAATGAATTAACCGAACCCTAAAGCTGACATGTATAAACCTACACACTAGCCATGGGACTGAGGAGACTCGTTTGGTCGTAAAGAAAGTATATAAAATCAGAAAGAAATATCTGAGAACGAAGAATGCAAAAGAAATATGCTTGAGAATTGTACGGGACGCAAAAAGGGCATAAAAAAGGAACAGGTGTTTGAAAATTCACGTGGAAGCTCCTTACCCATTGAGGCGGCAACGTAAATTTTTAAGGACGAAGACATGAAGGGCTAAATTTTAAGATATTGACATGTACGTTCCGTATGCCATTGTGACAGCAAGACAATCGATCATGTGGTAATGGATGTGGAGGGAGAGCTTGGAATAAAGAACGGAAACACAAGAAATTATCATCACAAAAAAAGAGTTACAATATCGATGGAGGTCTAGAGAAGCGTGATAATACACAACATGGACAGGGGTAGATGATTTCACGAGAGACGTAATTTATAGAGACCGTTTACATGAGAGATGGTGCAAATGTTTCTAGCAATGTGGCGCAAGGCATACCGCCCACTAGAAATGGTACAGCCAATGCTCATCCGTCCATTCATCCATCCAATGATAGAAGACATACGTTTGCTGGAAATTCTCTGGCAGTTTTCACAATCCGTCGCAAGCAAAAGGTCGTCTTGACCGCACCACGCAGCAGAGCAGTGTTTGCATGGCTAGAGACAGTGAATCAACGCGGGCCCGTTCTGCTACAACTAAGGGCTAAGGGGAGAGACGCGGTTCATCTCAGTTGAATCAGGGAATATGGCCTTCATGGAAAAAAAGAACTTCGAAATTTTGTCCCGTTTCGACGTAATCGGAAGAAATAAAAAGATATGAGTTTTTTTCTTGTTTGTTTTTTTGTGGAATTCCGGAGTACGCTCGTTGCATGAAGCAGAGCGCACCTGCATAACTGAACAGGTGATGTTTTCCCCCACCGGGAGTAACACGATGCACACGAAAAGGACCCTCGGTGGCGCGAGACCTGTGCTCGTTACTTGAAAAAAGGAATGGATTACAATTACAAATTACCCAGCCTCAGATGTAATGAATTACCGTTACAAATTACTTTCGCTGAAAAGTAACAGATTACTTTACTCGTTACGTTAAAAATTACTTTCATGTTACTTTTTCCGTACACTAATCCGAAAAACAATAGAAACAATTTTGATTTTGTTTTTCAAAAATGTTTTGCAACATTTTTCATTGTTCATACGCCTGCATTATGGTAGCCCTTGTAAAAATTAAATATTGTATTTAAGAGGATGAGTGTACGTGCACTCCGTTCACCTGTAAGCTGACAAGGCCCCAAAGCTGAAACCCCTCCCGCCATCCTGCTAGCTTACGGCCGCCTGAACTGATCCATGGAATTGTGCAGACAACGCTAGCGGTGCTCATGCCCAGTAGTAGCTTCTACCTTCGCTAGGAGATTCGGAGCTAAAGAGAGCTATCTACGAAAGCTCTCTTTTGACTCGGGTGTTTCCCCTGTTATTAACAAGAAAAGAAGAAATTTGGTTATAACGTTACAATGTATAGCCAATGCGGAATGCTGGTGTCCCAGCTTACCCTTATGTGTTTCCGTAGATTAGAGTTTGTTGTTCCTGCTGATGACAATGTGTGTTTTTAGCGAGCATAGTATGCACTGAAACTCTAGGTTTCCCTTCTCCTTAATGACCTGAATTTTGAGCATCTCATTAAGGGATGGCCATGGATACGACGGACACTCCACGACGGAAAACTTGACTAGTCAGACAAAAAGTGGCGGTTACGGGTTATCGATCGTTCATCGGTTCTCACTTTCATACCGATCTTGTCGAGGCCAGGAGAGGGAAGGGCAAAGAGAGCGAGAGAAGCGGTGACCATTGGTCTCAGACCAAGAAAAAATCGTCTGTATCCTCGAAGACGACGCTTTTAACATCGCGCCGGGCGCTTTTCAGCCCTGCCTCAAAGCGTGCTAGAATGCAGTCTATCAAAGACATAGATAATTCGACCCCCTCGCGCGAGGCTACATCGTTGTTATGCTAGTTGTGAACCCTCGAATCGAGGGGATACGGACCCGCGTTTGATGTCAGTGCATATGGCGGGAGACGTCGAGGAAGTTGGAAAGGGTGAAACGGTGTAAAACGTCAAAAACAAATAAACACGAAAGAGCTTTCTACCGGCCCGGGAGAAGAAGAAAAACACGATAGAAGGCAACGGAGAGCATACTGGGCGTTGTCTTAGTTGATCTTTGTCTTTCGTATATTTGTACATTCCTTCCCGTTTTTCTTGTGTTTCTATTGACCGGTCATGGTGTATTAATTTCGGCTATTCTCCCCTCTTCTGATGTTTTCTATTTTGTTGAACTTGCTTTCTTTATGCTGCTGAATGTTCTGCTCGTGTTGCTCCAGTTACTGTATCATGCTCATATTTTAAAAAAAGTAACGAGTAATTAAAGTAATCCGTTACCGATATTTTGTAACGAAATTACATTACAAATTACTTCCGAAAAAAGTAACGTGGCAATTACAGGATTACTTAAAAATTAACGGATAACTCGGCTTATCGACTTCCGTCCCTCGTTGAGTGACAGAAATGGTTCGGTGCCAGTCATAAAACACATTCTGTGTTGAAAAAGACGGCTAATTTAGAGAATTAGTTGGTATAAACCGCAAACACAGAACCTTAGCTATAAAGCTACAGCAACCATGAAAGGATGACCACTACAAACCGTACCACTTTGTTCAGGATACAAAGTTCTCCGTCAAAAGGTCAGAGAGAGAGTTTGTACACGTCGCGACCACGAGCTCATATTTTAACTTGGTTAACGAATTTTCCGAGAAAAGCTTTCTAAGGGCCCGGAGGGGAGACGCAGACCTAAGCCGCAAACTAACTGTTGACCGTCGACCCAGATTTAATGCGTATAAATTATGCATAATTCGTGGGACGCATATGGCATCACGTATGGGCATTTCTCTAACAAGTCGTGGGAAACAGTTCCCGGAAATGTTTACATGCAAATTACGGGTGCTAAGCCTTGCGCTATCTGCAATGGCCAGAAGGGAGGGGGACGGACGATTCCTTTGAAGCTTGGGCATTTGTTTTGCGTATTTTATGTTTAATTGGCACTCGGCCAAAATCTTTGGTACTCCCTATCAATATTTAAAAAGACGTTGGCAACAAATTAAGCGTTTTTTATGCATCTTTAGTGGCAAGGTGCGCTTGAAAAAACAAATATGCTGTTTATTTACTATTTCAGTAGTAAAACGTATATACCCCCTGTTAGAGGCGGGGTTTGAGCCGCACGTCCGGGAGCTTCCTGGCTCGTGACGACGACCATTCCCCGAAGTGAAGAACCCAGGGGTCCAGTGGAGGTGGGAGAATTGGTAACGTAACGAACGGTTTAATTACATGGTTGCGATACAGTCGTCAAATCCGAGAGAACTCCTGAGCAGCCTCGCGCTCCGCCTTATATAGGGTCCGTTTTCTCCCTCACTCCCCGCCAGGGCAGCAGGTGCGCAGCAGCAACCCGCCGTCAAGTGCGTCGTAGCAAAGTCCGCCGCGTCGTAGCCAGAAGTGCGTCGTAGCCATGGTCCTCCGCAATTAGGTCATGCCTCTCTCCCTTTCCTGAGCGCGCCAAGCCCCACGCACGCACACACGTCCCGTTGACGTCACAGACTCGTCGAGACCTGTCTCCGCAGTTAGGCCCGGCCTCTCTCCCCTTCCGGAGCGCACCAAGCCGCACGCACGCACACACGTCCCGTTGACGTCACGGGCGCGTCGAGACCTGTCTCCGCAGGCGCAGACACGTAGGCGCCGGGTCCGTACTCCTCGAGACTCGTTTCGCGTAGGCCCCGTCCAGCAGGCGACGTTCCCGGACAGATCATGACTCGTTTCCGCCGCGTTGAAACTCGGAAGAAGGTCGCCGAAGGTTCCATTCTTAACAGCCCCTCCGGGGCCAGGGAAACCTCGAAAGGCCGGTGGTACGATCGCTGGCCTGAAGAGGTGGGCTTGGAGTAGGCCTTGAGAAGACGCTGCAAGCACCCAACAAACTCCCAAACCTCTTACAACGGAGGCATTAGCGGAAACGTCCCACACAACACCACGCCACACCGCAGTCAAACGCTCGGAATTCGCCAGAGACCCGCCAGACTGGACTACGGATTACAAAAATTTGCAAAAAAAACTACAAATTTAAAACCTTAGGACAATTGCGGGTATCGAGACCCGCTGTCGCCAAAACACAACTCATTTTTCCAAAGAGGTCACTATGAACAAAATACAAAAGACAAAAACTCTTTGCAATTTGTGAGGTCCTTTTGGGGTTTTAACGAAGTGCCCCCACTTAGATCCTCATTCCCGTGGATGACGAAGACCTCTGAGATCATCCCTACTGTTTTTCGTGATGCCAGAAAAATCTGCTCAACCCATCGGCATTGCCGTTAAATTTGCCTTTCCTTTTTCTTGCCCTGAAGTCGTAGTGATCGATTTTCACGTGATTTCTAGACGTGAAAATGCGGTCCTTATAGCGCCGATAAAACAATCCGCCTGTTTCATGCCCCGTTACATTGGTCCTAGCAATCTCCTGAGCTGTACCGCGAAACCCTGACACACTAGGGTCGCTCTTCTGCTCGACTGTCAAAGACACTCTGTCTACTCGTAGCAGAGGACCAAAGTTACGTGACGCCGGAGCTACGAGAGATCTTTCGCTGATCCCGTCTTCCTCCGCCTTTTCCGCCGGTTCGTTGGGACGGCGTACACTTTCTAGTGCTACGAGGTCAGGCTGTTCTACAACCTGGTCCCTCTCATCCCGTTTCTCTGCCTTCAACTCTGGGAGTGCTTGCTCCCCGTCAGCTGCCTCTGGCTCTGGATCACTCGTTAACAAAGGGGCGAGCTGACGCGATCTGGACGTCGTACACGACTGAACTAGTCCTTCTCCCAGTTGTTGACCCCTTTCGCGCAGCAGGAAATCTGACCGGTTAGAAAACAAATAGGGATACTCCAACGGGACTGTTTGCGAGACAGCCGCCTCTGTCACCAGCTCTCCGAACGGGCCAGTTATCCTTACCGTCGCCATAGGCAGACAGACACTGTGCTTTTCGAGCAGCTGCTTGATCCAAACTACCTTTCCAGTAAAATCGGATGTCGTTACATACGACGGATGAACAACGTCCATCGTCGCTGCACTGTCCCGAAGCACCCTGCACGGCTTTCCGTTTACCTGGAGCTCGTGAAGATAGGGACGAAGGAGCTCCAGGTCCTCGTCACTACCGGTCACGGTCGAGAACACAACCCGCGGTTTCTTACATCTGGCCGCTGTGTGTCCCGGCTCCTGACAGTTGTAGCACAGGAACGGCTTCCTAGCCTCGAACTGCCCTGTTTGGCTTTTCCGCGCCTCGTCTCCGTTCGAGTGTTCTGCGCTCTTTTCTGGGACCTTTTGTCCTGCTTCGGGCTTCTCGGGCCCGTTTTCTCGCGAGCCGTTTCCCTGTCGGAAGGTCTTGCGCTGATCGCTCCGGCCGGGTTCGCTTTCCTCTCCGCTCAGCTTTCTACGCGTTGCGTACTCTTCGGCTAGCTCAGCGGCCCTTTCGACAGTGTCGACTCCTACCCTGTCCTGCACCCAGAGCTTGACTGACTGCGGAATGCTACGAAAGAACTGTTCGAGGCACACACACTCGACTACCTTGTCTCGGCTTTCGTACACTTCCTCGCTCTTCAACCATTCTATCAAATTGGTTTTAAGCCCGTAAGCGAATTCCGAGTAGCCCTCGCTGCTCTTTTTGGATGCGTTTCTAAACCTTTGACGGAACGCCTCGGCAGAAAGGCGGTACCGTTTCAAAAGGCTGGACTTCACCTTGTCGTAGTCGTCCGCGTCTCCAGCACTAAGGCGCGCGACAACCTCTGCAGCCTCACAGGGCAACAAAGTCAAAAGCCGTTGCGGCCACGTTTCTGGGGCGAAGCTCAACTTCTCACATGTCCTCTCAAAGTTCACTAAGAACAGGCCCACGTCTTCCCCAACTTTAAACGGCTGCATGAGCTTCTTCATTTGATACGACTCGGTCTCACTTGCTCGCACCGGAGTCCCAACTCTACTGTTCTGTGAGTTTAATCGCTGTTGTTCCATCTCTAACTCTAACCTTTTTAGCGCTGCTCGTTCCTCTCTCGCTGCAGTCTGCTCCCGTTCCTCTCTCGCCGCAGCCTGCTCCGCTCTCGTTCCTCTCTCGCCGCAGTCTGTTCTCGTTCCTCTCTCGCTGCAGCCTGCTCTCGCTCTCGTTCCTCTCTCGCTGCAGCCTGCTCTCGTTCTCGTTCTCGTTCCTCTCTCGCTGCAGCCTGCTCTCGCTGCTTCCTCTCTCGCTGCAGCCTGCTCTCGTTCTCGTTCCTCTCTCGCTGCAGCCTCGCTCTTAGCGTTCAGAAGCAGTTCCCACGCAATTTTAATTTCCTCTGCTTCTGCGCTCTCTGAAATCGCTTTACTGATCTCAGATTTCTTCATCTTTTGCTCCACCTCCACACCCAATTCTTCACATAAACAGAATAAATCTGTTCTCAGTAACCTCATTAGATCCATGATCGCTGCTCTTTAGCTTTGGCTTTGTTCTAAAACTTGTCGCGAGGTTGTACCTAAACCTAGCGCACGAGTCAAACACTAAGGATTCCCAGCAGTTCAAAATTAATTACCCATAATCTGAAGCCTGGCGAATCTCAAAGCAAAGTCCAAACGCTCACCCGCAGATGTAGCACGATGTCGCATGGTCCGATCCCAACCGCTGCCAACCAGTTGTTAGAGGCGGGGTTTGAGCCGCACGTCCGGGAGCTTCCTGGCTCGTGACGACGACCATTCCCCGAAGTGAAGAACCCAGGGGTCCAGTGGAGGTGGGAGAATTGGTAACGTAACGAACGGTTTAATTACATGGTTGCGATACAGTCGTCAAATCCGAGAGAACTCCTGAGCAGCCTCGCGCTCCGCCTTATATAGGGTCCGTTTTCTCCCTCACTCCCCGCCAGGGCAGCAGGTGCGCAGCAGCAACCCGCCGTCAAGTGCGTCGTAGCAAAGTCCGCCGCGTCGTAGCCAGAAGTGCGTCGTAGCCATGGTCCTCCGCAATTAGGTCATGCCTCTCTCCCTTTCCTGAGCGCGCCAAGCCCCACGCACGCACACACGTCCCGTTGACGTCACAGACTCGTCGAGACCTGTCTCCGCAGTTAGGCCCGGCCTCTCTCCCCTTCCGGAGCGCACCAAGCCGCACGCACGCACACACGTCCCGTTGACGTCACGGGCGCGTCGAGACCTGTCTCCGCAGGCGCAGACACGTAGGCGCCGGGTCCGTACTCCTCGAGACTCGTTTCGCGTAGGCCCCGTCCAGCAGGCGACGTTCCCGGACAGATCATGACTCGTTTCCGCCGCGTTGAAACTCGGAAGAAGGTCGCCGAAGGTTCCCATTCTTAACACCCCTGTTTAAAAGCATTTCTCCCCAAAATTACGGTTTATTGTATATTGGTCAAGGAAGATGTGAACAACATGTTTAATACTTTTTTTGTTGTTGTTAAATAAGGCGGTTACGTAATTTTCCTTAGGAGAATGCTAACTAAATGTTTGGACCAAAATATAAGCATTTATTGCACATTTGATTAGGAGAAAGTAAGGAAGATGCTTCGAAACTTTTCTGAGGAATTAAGCTTGTTGCATTCCACTTTAATAGAAAACATTGAATAGTTCGAAGCGTTTAACAAAATACGCGTTTTATGCATATTTTCTTAGGAAAAAGCAAAGCAAATGTACGAAAACGTAAAAAAAATAAGAGTTCATAGCATATTTGTTTATACTTCTTTTCTCCTGAAGTCCAGAGTCAGCCGACTCAACGAGCTGATGGGGTCAATCAGACATCGTCAAAAGGGCGCTCATGGTGTTCGTAATTGTTCTGTAGGCGTTTTATCATCGCTGAACCAATCATAAACAAAAGGACCCAGTGACTTGCGCTTTGGACACCGTTTGATTGGACCGATTAGCTCATAGCGCCGGCTGCGTCTGGACTTAAGCTGAAACAAAGTAAAGTAGAAAGTAAACTAAATGATTGAAAACGTATCCGAAAAAAATAAAAGTATTCATTGCCCATTTATTTGGTAGAAAGTAAGCTATTTTGTATTTAAACCTTTCAAAAGAATTAGATATTTATTACATATGCGTTTTGGGAAGAATGTAAGCTGGGTGTTTCGGAAGAGCATCGCTCGTAAAAAGATAATAAGTGAGACAAGCTTGAAGTACGAATCACTGTTTAGCTGAGGATTGATCATCGAAATCGTTCTCGGATAAATATTCGCACTCGCAAGTGTCGTTTCAAAGGAAACAAATGTTTGTGATTAATTGCGGCACGGGGGCTGCCTTAGCGATTCGCCCACAGCTTACGAAGACGTCTTTAGCATGATTTCGTGCCTTTCACTCACCAAGTAAGGCTGACTCTAAAATGTCAAGTTTGCTGCAATGTTTGTAGTGTCGGTAATTGTAGAAATAATATAAAGCGGCGAAAACAAACGCAAAGACTGCCTGTGTCCCTCTTCCCCTTGTTCTTCTGTTTAATGGCGCAGTTTTATATTTTATGTTAGGTGTATTGGGTTCAAAGGCATTTCTTTAGAACTGGGAAAATAATAAAAGGTTTCTGGGGTGTGCTTTGCAAGCACTATCATTGTCATCGTTCTAAACTGAAGACGGGTCTCCTAGGTTACAGGGAGTGAGAGACTTCATAGTTTTGACGTATACTGTATGTATTAAAGTGCTAAGTGTTTTTTACGCTAACCCCCATACCAAACGTTTGTCCGTCCGTCCGCCCGTCTCACCGTCCGTGCATTTTCAGCTAGATTTAGCGGTGAAAGCGACATTACTTGACGTCAGGTGACATCTACATCTTGGGAAATTGTCTGCACGTGCCCTATACCGTAACTCAGATTTCCCGCTAAATTGAAAAAAGAAAATTCACGTCATTTGCCCAAAAAAATTCAGTTTCTCAGCTAAATTTAGCGAAAAATTCACGTCACGTGACGTATACACCAATTTAGTTACCCGCTATACATAGCGGTAAAATGCACGCCTTGTGACCCAGATACCAATCCAGATTCTCCGCTAAATTTAGAGGGAGAAATCGGCGTCCCGTGACCTTACACCATGTGACCTATACAACCATTCAGTTTTTCCGCTTTATTTAGAGCGAAAATATAAGTCACGTGGCACACCAATTCCCTACGATGCATTTCATCCATTATAGCACATTGAAGGTTAAGGTCGTTGCCAATTTGTTTCTTATTTCTTTGTTTAATTATGTAAAGTTTACTAAATTTAATTCATTGAAGATAAGGTGAGCTTAGAAACACGCTTACGAAGTGCGCACATTAGTAAGAACAATTAAAAATAAATATCAGTAATGTTACTGATCGTAGGACGCTTCAATCAATTGTCGTTTTGTGTATGAGTAGCACTGAAAATATAACGTTTTAAAAGTAAGATTACCAGCTACCCTGCGTCTATGATCTATGTCATAACACTGGTCTGAATTAATTAACCTTTCTAAGCCTCTCAGGAGTGCCGTCTGTGATGGTGCGAAGATATCAAAAGTTTCAGAAGCCAGATCGGCTTCAGCAACCACAAATATAGCCGACAATAGATTAACCATTCAAACAACTTCACTTAAAAAAATCATATCTCAGAGAGACATTAAGCGATCAAATGAGCGCACACACAAGCGCTTCAATAAAGAGCCTTGAAATTAATTGTTTTTGTATAGTTTTTTTCTTCTTTTAGTTGGTTCATGCTTTTTGTAGTAAATCGAACTTGCGTTAGGGTGCTTTTTGTCCTAGAACCATGTTGGTTGCAATAGGGGCCATTAGAAAGGAGTAAAACTGGGTATACTTTTAAGATAATTACATAAAATAGTTTTAATTTTATTTTTATTTTTATGCTTTAATATTTGGGGCATCATGTTGGAAAATTGAAGCTTGACCTCGCTAATAATTAGCCGTGATATGAAACGTCTTTTAAATGACTCGTGGCGGGCACTACGGGGAGATAAATGTCGTCCTTGTAGTTGTACACGGCTCCACAGTTCAAAACGAATATGGGAGCAAAGAGCGCCCGTGGAGTCGCTTCTGTGGCGTCACGGTGCGAAAGTGAGTCAACGGGACACAAAAAGTACGCACACGCGGGTATCAAGCAGTCGTAATTCGGCATAACATTCTCAAACAATATCAAACGTTACTCTCACCAGTGGCATTTTATTGTGTTCAATATATCGCTACTGAATCGCGTATCATAAACGAATCAATCAGAGTGCCGCTGCATTATTAACCGGCGATGCTATGGATGGCTGCTATAGCCATATAGAAGAGTGAAATTGTTGTTTCCAACGCCGAAAAAACATTTTATAAGTTCACAGCCACCCCGTCGATCTTTCATAGTAACGCTCACTCTACGTAAAGGGGACATTTTTTGGTTAGTCGCTGGCCTTGAAGTGCCAGAGCGCCCGATATAACTTTTCTTAAACATGACCTGCGATTGGCGCTTGTTATTCATCGCACGTGTCGTACGATGTTGTGGAAATTGATCGTCGCCCTGAATGGCCGAAGTCGTCGAAGCGGGCGGCAGTCAGAGTCCACTGAATCTGCATTGGAAATTTGTGTGCGCGCTAACTCCATCCATATGAACAGTTACTAAGCGAGACTTTACTAAGATACAGACACCTCGGAGGCATAGTGTACATCTTTCTAAATTTACCAAGCAACGAGCAGAGAGTATTACGCGCTCCATGTGCTGTCGTCTGCAGGAGTAGCTTTTTTCTGGCGGAAAAATTTATATCAAAGAATTCACCGCACTTCAAAACGGCCATTCGCTTCTAATCTTCCATGAAGACAAGGTAAACGTGTGCATCGCGTGTTCTTTCGCTCCCCGCTTGCTACGGTGCTCGTGTAGTTAGCAAAAATGTTTATTAAGCTAGAAGTCTGACCTTCCGGGCAGAGCAAACAGCGTTGTCTAATTATGCGAATAGCTGCAGACATAACAGAAATATCCGCGGCGGGTCACGTGTCAATTTTCCGGTTAATTTTAGCGGTTAACATTGCAGAAAGAAACCTTGTAGGTATGTTAACATCAAGCCATGTGACGTCATTTTCCAGCTCATTATTTGGCGGGGAAACTGATATGGTGTTCAAGTCAAGTGACATCAACTTATGTGTCGTCGTTTTTCCCGCTAAATTTAACGGGGAAACTGAATTGGGGCTGGTATCATGTCACGTCCGTTTTCCCACTAAATTTAGCGGGGAACTAAATTACTATTGAAGTACCGTGACGTCAATTTTCTCGCTAAATCTAGCGTGGAAACTGTATATGTGTATAGCTAGTCACGTGACGTCAAATTATGTGTCGTCATTTTTCCCGCTATATTTAGCGGGGAAAACAAAAGGCCAGAAACATACCTCAAAGTGACCTTAAGATACTAAAAAACATTATTGCTATATTAATCGCTTTAAAAGGTAAATAAACATATTGCTAAATTACCGAAGCATCAAGGAGAGTGCAGAGATCGGTGTTGCAAGCGCCACGCGTGCACGCCTTCCCCGTATAAAATATTCCAAGTAAATAGCTAAAATAAAGCGTTGACGAACGCGCGTGCAAGATGCATTTTTGTTTTAGGCATTTGCTTTAGAAAAGATTACTACTGCTGAGGCCAGCACGTGCGGCGCGTGGAACGCCAAATCCTTCATCCTCCTTGATGCTTGGGTAATTTAGCAATAGGCCTATCAGCCTGACCTTCGATATTTTTTATTCCTCGAAATGATTCGCGCAGGGGATTAATAATTTAGCAAGTGCATTCGTGACACCTGCTAAATATTCCATCGAGACTTGTCGCCAATATAAATGCCGAAAAGCCTCTCCTTGATGTTTGCAACGATAATTTATTAAGTTTTAAGACCCAAGCACAACCGCTACGCCCTGTTTTTTTTTCTTTTTATTTCTGGATGAAGGAAGCTTGTATAAAAAGGAGAATCTCCAACACTCAGCCGCGCTGTGTTACTTGCGAGTAATAATTTAACTGGAATCTTCCAATAAAATAACTGATTTTGAAAAATCAAATATGAAGTCAACATTATGGAAATTATATTGCCGCAGTTTTTTAGGTTTATTTTCAGTAAATTCATTTTCTTAGCACATTTCGAGAAAGGTTAGGTGTTCATTGTGGGTGGTTGAATTTACAACCACGCGAATCTAACTTTTTATTGTAGAACTTCAATTTCAAAATAAAGTGTTAAACAATACATTGCGTCATGTGACGAATATCTCTAGCAAATTACGAAAGCTTTGCTCTTGACTGCGTGTTTGTCCTAATAGTTTTTATTTTACGTTTCTAAGATTACTGCATACTTTTGTTTTACCAAACGTTACCGAAGAGCGCTTTTTTGTTTCGTCCGCAGTCATTTATTTTATTTCTATATGCAGCGAAATGAAATGAAGTTGTCTGTTACAAAAATACTGAATACTCGTTGCTAGATTGCATATTGAGGTTGATTGTGTTTATGAGCAATAGGAACATACAGAGGGAGAGTTGGATGCGCACCACAAGGCCAGACTCAAGCACAAAGTCTAAGACCAAGCGTAAAGTGTTGGACTGGATGTCTGGTGAAGCGGGCAGAAAACCCAGTCCATCGGGTGGGTATACCTGACATCTGTGGGAGCGCCTCCTTACCCTCCAGTCCCTTGCAAGACCACCACAAATGCTCGAGGTTGACCGTCTTTTCTTCCCCTGCGTGCGTAGGTTTATCTTGTGTACTTCATCTTGCGGACATCTTGGAAGGAAGCCCGCCTGGTGGATATGGATTCCCTTTAGGAGAATCCCCGGCGTCCGCCGGCCCAGTTTCCCGAACAACGGGTTCCATACCTGGGGCAGACTTCGCCGTAGCGAGGCCCCACCCAGAACCTTGACTCCCTATTTGTTCTCGTCAGGGTCATATTCGTCTTCAGACTTGCCGTCTTGCGATGAGCTGTCTTCGCACGCGGCCTTGCAGCGCACAAATATTACGAAAAAATTTGTTTGTTTGTTTCATTCATGTGACGATGAGTAGAAAGGTTTGCAAGTACCGCCTATAAGCGCCGCCGTCTTTATGCTGCTATGGGTATAGACCTTTCCAGCGGCAGTCTCGAACGAAGCGACTTACAGCGCGCGTCCCTGGTTTTGAGAGGGTGCGTCAGTGTTGCCCGACTGCGCTGAGCTGTGGGTTTTCTAGTCAGTGGGCCGTGGCAGCCTGCGTAGGCGCACTTCCGGACGTTGGTGGAGGCTAAATTGCCGCGTTCTATTTATTATTTTGTGTTCTATGGCTAATATAATTTATCGGGGTTTTCAAGAATGCATTGTACTATTTTTGGGAACAAAAACAAAGAAATGAAAGCTGTTTTGGTGAGTCCGTGCACGACAGAACAAATGCATCTGGAATGTTTGTTTCATATTATGTTGATCTTTTTAACGGCACCATACACTAAGCCGTGTCAATCTACAAAGGTCTTAACCGTCGAAAATATTTGACCACACAGGATATCCGAACTGCATGGATGTTCCCCTCCCACAACATGAAATTCAACGAGTCTCATCAATCGAACAACATATATTGTACGTACCCCACGGTGCCGCGTTATCCGAACAGGATTTGAGAAAAAGGTCTCAAATAACACAGCATATCCAATTTACAGTGTCGACGATAGTCACTTCACGACGATCGGACGGAATCCGGCGTGTTTTGGGGCACGTTTTGAAGAGAGCTGCTTTTTTGAACAGCATCGAAGCAAATGAACGAACGTGTCTATTCCGTCCCCACACCCCGGACCCGACCCTAACAGCAATTGTTTTTTTTTGTTTTTTTCGAAACCCGGAACATAGCCGGGAAGGCTTTTTGGAGATTATCTCAACGGAAATAATCCGTCAAGAACGTCGAACTGCCTGCGTCGCGGGCTGCTTGACGTTCGCTCTCTTCGTTCGCTTCCTGCGGAGGCCGAGCAGGCTACGAGCCCTGGTATTCCCTGGTTCTCACAGTGGAAGATAACACACAAAGGGTAAGCATCCTAAACAGGCAAATAAAGTAAAAACTTCCAAGAAAAGCCGGCGAACTCCGAATGCACAATGCAGGTGGGGAGCCACGCTGACCGGGTTTCCACAGCTCAGGCAGGTGGCAGAAATTTCTGGCTGATAGGGGTCGCTCGGTTCGCAAAATGGCGGCGGCCGGAGAGCTCTTTTTGCAAAGGTCTATAGATGGTCTGACAGTCAAGCTATGCTGAGGAGTATCCACGGTTTCCAGACTGGCGCCCAAACGAAGAGTGTTCCGTTCACTGTGGCCATACTACCTTTCGAAACGCGGTTGCTTGCAAACGTCTAGAGATGTATTTTTATATATATGGCAGATTGATTGATTGATCCATCCGTCCGATCGCTGAAAACAATGCGAAAGGAAGTGTTACTAGAATCCTAAAGTACAGTTTAATTAGAAATTGTTTCTTGATGGTGTTAATCGCGGATGCTCGCAAGAATCGTATATTACTAGAATCACGTAGAGATGAGGGTCCCCGCTTTTTGTACTCTTTTGCGTTCGGAGTCGGTGGCTGCCATGTTGGCGTCCCTCAATAAAAAGCGTGGTGACCTAAATTGATTTTGTACTTGGATAGCACAGATATAAACCAACCATTCTATTAAAAAAAAAACACCTCGATTTTTTAGCTAGTTATAAAGCCTTTTTGCTTTATATTTCGCGTTTTGATTTGCTTGCGATATGACGTTTTGTAACTGACCAAAGTAGGGGGAAGATGTTCCGGTTTTTTCAGTACAGCACTGCTTTTTGTTCGTGTTCAGCTTGACATAATCATTTCTTTATTGATAAATTTTTGAATTATATACAAATTAAATGCACAATAAAGGCCTCAATGACAGCGCAAATGATAACTAAAACTATATTTTTCGAATTATTTTGATGGGAAAGGTTTGATATAAATCATCATAGTAAAACTGGTGCGATTTTTGATCACGATTTAAATCTTAATTCAAGTCACGATTTAAACCATCTTGATTCTTATGCTCCACCCTGCCAGTGCAGAATAACTTTTTCGACTGCGGCGGTCTTCAGGGCACGACTGTACACAAGCAAAGAGCGGCGTAATTAACTAACATTTGCTAACTAACTTTTAAACTACTTTTATGAGATGGCTTATTTCGTTTGGAGATTTGTAGCCAGTAGTTAATACAGAGCAGACAAATCGATAGACGACAGAAAAAAAAATCATCCTTCTATTAATTCGTGGCCTATTACGAAAACTACCCAGCTAACCACCCAATTAGACTTTTTTTTTCTCCCGAACGCCCACAATTGACCCTTTTCAAAAGTTCATTAAGCAACACTGGCGGCTGCCACATTTTGGGCATTGCTTCCTGCACGAGGCGTGTGTGATTGGATCCGAGTAGACGCCGACTTCTGACTCAGCACTCGTGTTCAGTGAGCGCTCACAGTGAATGTCCAGCTTCCGATCATCTGCTGGAGGGTGCGTACTTTTGAAAAGGGCCTATCAGAGGACGAGATCGGAGCGAAGACAAAGAAGGCAGCCGTCGCTGCCAACTCTTTGTATGTGTGGGGCATCGACGCCTCGTGTTGTGACTCCCTTTAACGGCTTCCGGGGACCCAAGGTTGCCAGCGATTGCTCGCGATCGCCCTTCCGCCGTCGCTTTCCGAGATTGCGTGTCGCAGAAGAAGGCGCCTCCTGCGTGTCTCTCCCGGCAACCTTGGGTGTCGTTCCGAGAAAACGGCGTAAACCGACGGTGCGTTTTTTTTTTTTCGCCGCGTTTTTTGTTTGAGTGTGTTTGTGTGTGCGCACGCTCACGGAAGCAGTCTGGCTGTTCCTGAGAACCGCTTGCTGGGAAGCTTTGCTCCTTGACCTGGTAAAGAATCCATCGAGTAACTCTTGGGCGCGTGTATTGATAAGGTCGCGCGTGCACGCTTGTCATGCAATTCTGCCAGCCCTAGCAAAAAAAATGTTTTGGGTTTACGTTGTTGTTTAGACTCAAGGTCTTCGAACGAAGCTTTTCTTAGTAAAACCGGTGTCAAATGAAATCGAACTGGCGGAGCAGCGTATCATTTTCCAGAAGAGCGTATTTGCATAGCTCATTTATTCAACGACGAATATTTTAAAAGAACGAAAAGTTTCGAGAAGGCTGAATTTGGAAAGACAAATGGTTTTTTTCTGTATGACTGAACCGGACGTTTCCGAAGAAAAAGTAGTTGTAAACTGTGACGCTAGATGGATGCATTAATTATTTATTAAGGCGTAAAACGCTTTTTAACGGGATCCCCAATCCCGAAATATTCTTCGTCCGTCCGTCCGGGCATTCTCCGCCAAACTTAGAGGCAAATTGATATCACGTGACCTAAACGCCTATTTAGTTTCCCCGCTAGATTTAGCGCGAAAGTTGATGTCACGTGACCTGACCTTCTCCGAGTCCTATACATCAATTCAGTTTCCCCGATAAATGTTGTGGGAAAATTGATGTCACGTGACCCAACACTACGCGGTCTCTACACCAAATAAAGTTTTTCCCGCTAAAATGGGCGGGAAATTTGAAGACACGTAACCAGAACACCAATTCACTTTTCCCAGCTATGTTAGGCGGGGAAACTGATGTCATGTGACTTGACGACACGCCAACTGTATACAACGATTTAATTTCCCCGCTAAATTTAGCGGAAAACTTGACATCATGTGACCTATACACAATTTAGTTTCCCCGCTAAATTTGGCGGGGAATTCGACGTCACGTGAGTTGACGTCACGTAAATTATACACCGATTTAGTTTCCCCGCTAAATTTAGCGGAAAACTTGACGTCACGTACATGACCTGACTTCACGTGACCTATACACAATTTAGTTTCCCCGCTAAATTTGGCGGGGAAATCGGTGTGACGTAAACTTGTAGTGTAAAAGCGCTGGCAACGCCAGTTCCACAGCGGATTCACGTGGCAGCAGTGTTGTAGGAGTTACTCCAAAAAAGTAATTGATTACAAGTGCATTTACTCTATGTTAAAAATTATTCAACTATACTACTCGATTACTTGAGATTAAACGTAATTGACAGTTACTGATAAAGGTAACCGTTACTTCTCCGATTACTTCATATTGTCAAAACGACGGATTTCTTTTTAGCCGGTTTAAAAACGGGTTTTTGTACCGTCCATCCTTGAATTATAAGCTACTGATCCTTTTAAGCTACCGATTTTGTAATTGTGTTCTATGCATGCTTATACAGCCAGGAAGCTAGTCAGCCCCAACGGGCGTCTGGTCTCTCAGCTGTAGACGATAAATTTAGCCAGTGCGGTACAAACCCCAGCCTGGGGTCTTTAACGTGCACCACGCAGTAGTGGTACACGACCGCACGCCGGCGGGATGCTCATCCAGGCCGAAACGGGCAGGGGAGGAGGGGGGGGGAGGGGGGATTGCTGCCATTTTTAATGCGAATGCATTAACTGTCCCACGGAGCGAACGCCGGCGTTGTCTGTAACCGTCTGTAGCAGCGAAGCGGCAGTTAAATTTTCATTGGCCAAAACTACAGCAACGCCGCTGCTTCGTCACGGAAGCCGGTGGGGGCGCTTGAGGTGAGAGCGAACGCTCCTCAGAAATAAAACACAAAGAGAAGCACAGCAAGGCAGATGCATCGTCACGGACGCCGCGGAGCCGGCGAGGTTCGCCGCGCCTGCGCGGTGCTTGAGCCTGAAGTTGCCGCCAGAGCGCCGTGCCAGAAATGATGACGTGGCGCGCTGCTTGTATAACTGCGCTGTGTGTCGCCAGTGCTGTGACCAGGCCCTGGTTACGGCACTCGGGTAGAAAATTATTACGCTGCAAATACACACCGCAAAAAAAATATATATATATATATATATTGAAACGGAGGCATGGAAGTAAGACGTTCTGACGTCGAGCTCAGTTACCCGTTGTTTTTCATCATAAAAGCGGAGATCAACGTACCAAACTTTGGTACCAGAAAACGCCGCAAGGTAAGAGGTCAACGCAGAGACCGCTACCACCGTGGTCACCCTCGAATCCCGGGAGACAGGTCACTTTGTGCGGCTCCGCTGCGGCGGCCGCGCTAAGCCTAACGGCAACTTCGGCAAGCCGGCTCAGTAGGATCGGGGCTGATCCTTGGGACGGCAAGAGACCGATGAACATGGAAGCAGGTTCCAGTTCAACCCCGTCGCAATGCGGCGACCAACAAAACACTACCATGGAGGCGACGCCCCATGGTACCGTTGACCTTCCAGCACCCAGCCGCAAAGCCGGTGACACGAGCCATCTTTACAGCCACGGTGGAGAGCTTGTAGAAGCTTCGGACCTTGCCAGTGACGCAGGCTCCCGCAGCAGCTCAGTGGACCGAAGGCAAGTCACGCTTTCATCAGTTAAACCGACCGAAACCGGAGCGGGACTAATCAGCGCCCCTATAAATGGGGTGGAAGGCATTATGGCTGACATCGCTCAAGGGAGCCCCTTTTTTAATGGCGGCCACACCCAAGTTATGGAAAATCCCCCATCCTCCAAGGAATTCGAAATGACGACAGACGACGGTTGGACACTGGTGGGTGGGAGGAAACGAAAAAGCTGGCCTCTCCTGGCGGCACCACGAGCAAGCCCTCGAGGAGACTTACGCAGAACGTGACCACACAGCGTCGAACGTTCATCTTGAGACCTCAGCAACGTGTCCACGTTGCCGAAATAGCACCTCAGAAGATCCTGGAAGCTGTACACAAGGCAGTGGACAGCGGCGGATTTCCACTGGACCTTCGAATTCGTACCAAAGAGGACGCCAATACGATCGCCATCGACGTTTGGAACCCTGCCCTGGCGGACAGAATCCTCGCGGCGACCGACGTTCTCGTCCAAGTTGGAAAGAGCTCCGTGGGCTTTCAAGCCTACGAAGCCGCCGGCCCAAACCAAGTAAGGGGCGTCATTTACACGTCTGGCTTGGATGAATCGCCGGAAGTAATTTTGGCCAACTTGAAGTGCCGAACACACGGGATCATCTCAGCCCGACAGTTAGGAAAAAGCGGCAAGACCGGAGTCATCACTTTTGAGGGCAACAAGATACCATACCAAGTCACGTATTTCCACAAGGTATGCAAAGTCGCCCCATACCGACCCAGGGCGGTCGTATGTTACAAGTGTCACCAAATAGGACACAAAATGGATGTGTGCCCGGACGACTCACAATGGTGTGGGCGCTGTGGGCGCCCGCACAATGAAGAGATGTCTGATTGCCAGAACCAGACCCCGCAGTGCCGAAATCGTAGGGGTGAACACGTGGCCACCGATGCCACGTGTCCCAAGAAAGTTAAGGCTACACGAAAAATGCGGCGGAAACTCAAGCCCAAGAACAGAAGGCTTAAGGAGGTTCCCAGGTCTCCGTCCCGGGACCGGGACACCAGCAAGAATCAACACGACCCAAGGAAGAACGTCGGGTCTTCAAGGTCGACACCGTCCGAAAGGAACAAACGTTGCCGCCTCCCTACTTGGTGCGGAGGACTTTCCCGCACTCGACTCTGGACGTCCAGATTCCGAGAAGGCGCC
>JAZHYW010006566.1:0-25522 GCA_037355805.1 Ixodes ricinus | reverse complement strand
CCACCTAGGCGTAGCGACGCTGGGCAGCTACAACGTAACTGCTAGACAGACAAACGAATGCCGAACTTACATGGATAAATAACTCGAGCAAAATATTTGGAATCGAGCGGTAACTTGAGCCACCTAATCAGATTTTTAGCAGCCTATTAAAAAATAAAAACCGCGTCTGTTCGTACGCTGCGAACGATCACGAGTAGACAGCAACCCTACATACACCGCAGACAACACGAGCACCGCATATTACACAGCACCGACATAGACATATACACGAACACCGCAACGACACTGCGCTCGACACTTCCTACTCGGCATTCAGTTCTCCCCGCGGCGCATATAAGCTTAACATGCGGGTGAGCTCTTTGGTCGCTGACCGTTACAGATTTACAGAAGACACAAACACGGCGCAATGGACAGCCATGTGTTAGAACTGTTTGCATTGAAAAAGTATGGAGGCAAAATCTATAATGTTAGTCCGTTGCGACAAATAACGATATATAACAATAAATCTTAAACCGGTCGTGAAAAAGTTTGTTATTGTTATTTTGTTATTTTCTTGCTTGACCAGTGTTATGAGGAGTCCGACTAGTTTGAATCAGATAGTAAAATAAATTATTGGGATTTTTTCATTATGTATTCAATATTAATAGAAATGATCCTTGCGCAAAGCGTTTTTTTATATATTTTTGTGAAGGACATCCGCCCAACACTTGACTTCCGCTAGTTGCAGTGCGCGTACGGGAGCAGACGCCTTCACTTTTGGGGCGTTTTGATGCAGTTTGTTGTCGTATGTCGTGTCGGTGTCGAGTGGACCGGTGGGGTTTGGGAGTTTTTGACCGGTGTTATTCGTGATCACTGGTGTGGCGCTGATGCGTTTTTTCTTATACCTCCACCACCCCCAACTTTGAAGATTCACGGGTGCGTGGCACTGCGTTATGCTGAATCGCCAGCTCCTTCTCTGTCGACGTCGCTTTTCTGGTACCACTCGTGGATACTGCAAGCGTTTAAACAGTGTGAACCGTCTAGCCTACATCCCCGGTGACGTGCTTGACCCGTTGAAACTTATTGCTTCCGTCATTTTGGAGTACGCAAGGCCGTTATCTTGCTGTTCTGGTTTCGGTTACAAACCGAAGGCAAAACGCTCGTAGTTCCCGCCCTCAGTACAAGTTGGAAGTCTCCCACACTTTGACACCGGATAGCTAGATGAACGAGGATTTATATTTACTTCAAAGGTCACTCTCACCGCTTCCTCACCGTCGAGCAGCAGGATTAGGTGGCGACGATCCGCGGATGAAGGGCTTGAGCATTAACAGCCCAAGTGCACTTGGTGCCGATGCGGGCGATGCGGGTTTCTATCACCGGTAGGCCAGCACAAACCGTGACCGTTCCAGCTCTTCGTCATGGCACGGTGTTGCAGAGAGCAAGGTATAATACAACTACACGGACCATCGAAGCAAAGCAAACGCACCGTTATCGTAAAATCTTGGATTGTGACTGCGCCTTTGTAGATAACCTTATTCGTTTTGCTGGAGAGATGCAAACAACGGGCATAACAAAATCGTTGGCATATTCCGCGTACCTCGCAAAAGCACTTACCCACTCACCTTGCGAAAAGCATGAAACACGGAGTCTGCACCGTCCTGACTTCCCAGTCTTTTATCTGCTTTAGAGCTGTTTGTACCTGCTAGTAGGTATGCCAACTGAAACTTGAAACTATGGGCAGTGTCAGAGAGAAAAGTGACAAAGTCGGGAAAGCTTGCTCGCTCTCTCCATTTTTTTACCTCTCAAGTGATTGCACCTTAATATATGCACCAACGCCTCTTCCCAAAATAAAGAAAAAGCACTATGTTCACTACGTAAAAAATAATCTCAGTTCATGCATCTGTGGGCTTGTAGGACATCTTGCCCTAATTTATTCACACCGCATGATGAGCGCAACAAACTCACACGAGATTTACACGAAAATATCGGTGGTGACTTAACTTTCCTGAAATTCTGTATACCCGGTCGTTTGCAGGACCGAATCATCGACTCGAGCGGTGTGCGTCGCTGTGCAAACGCAGTCCGAAGCATAAAAACTGCAGATTTAGGACAACAATCCGGAGTCCACTGTGGAATTAAAACGACGTAATTTTGTTGAAAACGCCCGCAGCTTTTTACTCACGGTATGCATCGGGAATCTTCCACATTTTGAAACAGAACGAAAGAAGGTTTACTTTTAAAAACGCTCGCTGCGCCCTCCCAAACCAGCAGGTCCGTATCAGCTGACGACGACGGGACTGAGCCCGCTTAACCTCAACCCCACAACAACCAATTTGCGCTCCGTGTTAGTGTGAGTTTCTACCTCCAAGCACCGCACCACACACCACGAACGTTTCAGCTCTTTGTCGCATCGCCGTGTTGCACCAAACAGAACGAGATCGCCGAAGTCAATGCAGCGCTGTCGTGAGCCTTGGCTTGTGGTTGCGCACTCGTGGACCCTGTGACTCCCTTCACTTTCAAAGAACACACGACGATTACGAATGATACTTTCCGTCTTCCGGCAACATCACAGGGGCACTTCTCCGGTCACGTCTTCGCTACATGTGATCGCAAACCGCGGAGCTTCTCGTGTCCCGTCCAACCAAAACAATACCGGCGCCATGTTAAACGTGCGTTGTTGCCAGATTTTTTCCGACCAAACAAAAACAAGCAAAACCGGCAGCTTCGATCGTACATGGGCGTTGCGCCGTGGCCAGATTTTTTTCTGTCAGCTCTAACTTAAAGATGGCCTACAGATCCAGCAACACTGGTATCAAGTTTTAACACGGCGGCCACCACGGACCGCCGTAAATTCTGAGGGAGTGCATGAAAAGCGGCGGCAAACCTCCCCCCCCCCCCCACACACACACACATACCCCTGGTGTTACACGTCCGTTTTGCTTGCAGTTGAAGGGTTGAAGCCGAAACGAAACGAACTGCAATGTCACGTGTTCAAATCGAGGGCACGATTTTTATATCCATTTTAACTGTTTGGAACGAGTAATTAGACCAGTAATTTTATTTGTGGTGCGTAAGAAACTATTATCAATACCCCTAAAATAAATACAAACATGGGCGACATGAGGAAGCCGCATTGCCATCGACCAGAATCAATGGCAGCGCGCAATGTTATGCTAGGCGGCGCGAGCTGCCGCCCGTTACAAAGGGTATAGCCGTTACCATCCATCCATCCATCCAGCGCGCAACAAGCGCGGGATTCGCCCCGTCCCGCGACATGGCGTAATTGCTTTTGGTGCATATCTGTCTCCGAGACATGTTTCTTTCCGCGCCATTTGTCTCCACGGTCCTTTCCAGGCGTGTCCCCAAGCATTCCGGTGCTTCGACAGCTGGCAATGCTGCGGTCGTCGCCGGGGTTGATGCGTGTTTTAGAGGTCGGCTACACGGTTATGCGTGTATGACCGAACCAAAACACCCCAAATATTCACCGAATACACGAGACTTGCTAACACTGTAGTCTAGTGTTGGCGCTTGCTTGAGGGCTTGCTTGATCATTTCTAGAGTGATGCTTTGTTTTTCAGTACACAACCATGCTATGTCTTGCCTGAGTAGCTTTCTGAGTAGGCTTGTCTTCTCTGCCAGGTTATGGACAAACTTTTGAAGATATTGGAGCATGCCCAGAAGTCGCTGAAGTTCGGTCTTGTTCTTCGGGTCTTCAATCCTCTCGATCGCTTCGATTTTGTCTTCGTCGACTTTTAACCTTCAGTTGTTAGTACATGGCCCAAGAGCTTAACCCTTGGCTGGTTGAAGACACATTTGTAATAGTTAAGTTTGGCACCAACATCTCGTAGTTCTGGACTACTTTGTTAGCGTGTTGCTGCAGTTCTTCTTTCGTCTTGGCGAAGATTAATGCGTCATCCACTGAGCTCGACAGATTCGTTAGGCCCTGTGGGACCTGTGATATATGACTTGCTCGAACACTTCGGGTGCAGTTACGATACCGAATGGGACACGGAGAAAGGTGTACCTTCCCAAAGGCGTGCTCAAAGCAAGGTATTTCTTTGTATTCTCCGATACTTCCAGTTGCCAGAAACCCTTTTTGAGGTCTAGCAAGGTGTAGACTGTTGATCCCCTGACTTGTGTGACAATCTCTTCCAGCATCTTCAGTGGATAGTGTCTTCGTAAGAGCACCCTTGCTCAGGTCGGTCGGATCTAAGCAAATACGAAGTTTCCTGTGTTGCTTGACCAGGACCATTTGGCTGCAGAAAGGTGTTGGCTCATCAATTTTTCTGATTATTCCTTGCTTCTCCATGTTGTCGAGCTCTTCCTTTACGTCGTTGATGAGTGTATATGGCACCTTTCTTGAGGGCCTGTTTTGCATTTCCATTTCTGTTTCTTGAGGTCCGCATTTTAAGGTCCGCATCCGAATTCTTGGTCAATTCCTGTTATCGTAAAATTATGCGTGTGTAATACGCCAAGGGCTTACCGGTGAAAGCTAACCCCTACTGAAGAAAAAGCCAGTCCGATTGCGGCAGCCGACCACGCTGCAAGCGCCCATCCCGTAGCCGGAGGAAATTAGCGTTCGACGACGCCAGGCTTTCGTTTTCTCCGTTGCGATTGCGGCGATTGCCCTGATTGTCCCGTGTACCAGCAGCGGTGTGTTGTTTGCTCGTCATCCGCCTCAACCGCTTGCTTGCTTCACGTATAGCCTTCGATCTGATAAAACCTACCGGACGGAGCTCGCGCAAGCCTGCAAGGGACCCTTCTACAATCAACCATCCATCTCGCACGTGACATGTCACGCGTACTGATTGCCAGAGAGATCTGCGGTCACGTTGGCCACAACATCGTTTGAACTTTTTATGACTAGGCTTCACACATATTGCAACGTGCCCCTCCTAGTATTTATCACCTCCTTGAACCAACCTCTGCTGCGCTGTCCTCGCGCAACGCAGCAGAGGCTGGTTGCATTATTTCTCCATGGGGTGCGGTGCCGTCGGTGCCGAGATGCGCTGCGATCTCAAACCGAAACTTAAAAACCCGTCGAAATTGTGCTGTTTTTCAGAGAGCCGTAAAATACCGCGCGTGCCTTCTATTGTTCTGCAATTTGTTGATTTAGTGTTTTTCGATGATGCTCAGCAAGATTTTAATTGAAACAATGCCCTTAAACTCAATATCTAAAAAAATAATTACGCAGAAATAATTAACAACTTAATTATTCCGAACTTCAATCATTTTCTTAAATACGCCTCTGGCCGAGGACCAAAACGAAAGAAGCCTTATTTTGGTGCGATGCGTAGTTTTCGCAATATCGAATTCGTCCACACGTGAAACACCCTGTATATATACCATATACGTATATATTATATACCACCACATATATACCAACACTACCATATATATACATATCTATAAGTCAAAGATGCGTACTGTCGGAGTTACTAATACGAAGTTTATTTATTGCGACGTTTCGAGCGAGGACCGCTCAAAATCACCCCTATATATTGTGTGATTCGATCTCAAATCGTGCAGGCAAAAAAGGTCGAATTTTAATTTCTCTGAAAAAATATATGTTATGGCGTTGTCTCTAAAAACACAGTTCCCACAAACGGCAAGTTCGTCGGATGTTTTGTTCTCGACTTATGCAACTTAAGAGAGGCCGCGGCGGAAAGCCGGTGTTTTTCACATCCTTCGTGGGTCGTATGTTTCACTCAATCTCCCGCCGTGGATTTTCAGTCTGACATTATATTAACTTTTTTAACTACTCTGTGAGTACAGTTAAAAGGCTCTGATGCTATGAAATAATTTTGAGCGTATTGTTGCCTTTATTTTTCTTTAAAAGATGTCAAAAACGCCCATTCGGTTAATTGTTGATGAACTTTGGCAATTAGATACCTGTGATCCACTTGGGTTGCATCGACATTTTATATGTCGATGGAGAGCCCGAAACAAGCTCTTAATTAATGTTATAAAATCACTTAGCTCTGAATATTTCTATTTGCGGTACGTTAACGTTAATATTATACAAAAACCAAAAAGTAGCAAGTTTTGATGTCAAATTTCTGTAAAAAAAACCTTTTAGCACGTGTTTTTTTCCTCAAATTTATTTATAATAGTGGTCTACTAAAAAAGACAAGTCGAGAAAGTCGTTTTATTTGCTTGTATAAATTCTTATATTTAAGCCTCAATATCGTAGAAAAGCGTGTTTGTACGGCTCGCAACAGACTTACCGTAGCGCGTCTTTACAAAGTTGGAAATATTATTGCTTTTTTCAACGCCTTCAAATAAAAATAAAGTAGTTACACCTTGTTATATTTATTTCCTCATTTAAATTTAATCGTAGGCGGCAAGCTACCTTGGAGCAGTTCAAAATAGAAAGCAACACTTCTTAGGAAACCAGCAGGCGTCGTAAATTTTTAATGTGTAGAAATCGGCTGAGCGTAATATTGATTTGGTGCCCTGATTGGTCTATATGAACGTCCCGCCCTTTCGGAAGCCAGCAGATGACCACGACCTTTCGCGCTCGTTGTGTTACATGGGACGGCCCGAGACAGTAGAGCGAGCAGCGCACCCTGTGTCACGAGGAGTGAAATGGCACGAGTGTGTCGCTGACGCGGCGAACAGTGACGGCCACCGCAGGAGGAGTCAGTCAGTCAGAGTATTGCAGGAGGAAAAGCCGAGGAAGTGGTTACCGAGGAGGATGAGGACACCACGGCTTTACAATATCGGCGGTCAACAACAGCTTCTGCCGGCCAAAACAACGCCGCGTGAGCGCTAAAGCGCGAAACACATGCGCGTCCAAACTGTCCGATTCGGCCTGCAGGCCCGCCGGAACGACGTCCGAGGGCAAGGGGTTTTCGTCGCACCGGAGCGTCGGATGGGGCCTCCGTCCGGCGACGGCGTGCGTCCGACTTGCTAGATATCGCCGCACGGCTGTCCGATTTTCGGAGGGCCGCAGCCAATCAGCACGGATGGCGCGAAGGTCATGTTGTCACGTGGCTTTCGTACCGATCGGGCGAGGAGGCGCTTCGTGGTTCGGGCAGTTCCGGAAGCGGATCTCCCCAGGGTTGCCAGGTTGGGCTATTAATAGCCAAATTGGGCTACTTTGTCATGCATTTGGCGTCGAAATTTGGCGGTTGGCTATGTGGCTATTTTTGGGCTATTTCAAATCCTAACGCGGCACTTTTTTTTTTTTGCTTGGTTTAGAGTAGATGTACAAAAGACACTTCAGCATGGACACAAAGCGACAGTCCACCCTTTCTGGATTCCCGCTTTCAGGGATTTTCTGCGTGAAGATTCGTGGGCGTGATGCCAGAACTTATTAGCTCAAGTGAGCTACCGTGACCTAGATTCAGCTCCGACGACATCGCTTTTGTATTAATTGTGGCTTATTTTATGCTCCCAAGTTCTTTCTGCTTCCTACTGGCGTCTCTTATTTCCTCGAGTTTCCCACCATCCTCCTACAGGAGGCACCTCATCCGAGGAAAAATGATACTAAAGGCAACTCAAGACATCCTGCAGAATTTGATGTCGCCCGATAACGCGTGCTGTACCGGATATAACAAAGGAGGCTTTTCCGCGAAACATGGAAGTTTCTTAAAGCACAATGAGCCATAACAAAAGACAACAGATTTGGGACAATGAATATTCCGAACAAGGCCAAGATCGATGCGCAGGAGCAGCCCTGTTTCCGTTGCTATCCGAGCTTGCCATCGCGCTCCCGACACTGCCCATGTCGAATGCCGCCGTGGAGAGAGTATTCAGTCACGTGTCCCTCACAAAGTCAGGCCTAAGGAAGAACATGTCCCTTCCAACTCTTCAAAACGTCCTCTATGTAAAGTTTGCTTTCCTTGGGAAGAACGAGTGCTGTAAGGACATCAACCCTACTGAAGAAGTTTTTGCCCGTTTTAACACGGAAATCATGTATGAGGCGAGTAAGCCGGGCACGAGCGAGTGCTTCATAACTATGTGACTGTAAAAACGCGTGTGGAAAATTTTTGTACTTTTGTGTTTGAAATAAAACGTTCAATACATTTCAAGATGTCGTAGATCTTGCAAGCTGCTCCTAAACCCTAGATATGCAGACGCAGTGCCTTCAAATTGAGCTCGCACATTCGAGCGCACGATTTTTTGGGCTCTGCAGAATATGGCTACTTTTGGGCTACATAAATCTCTTGCATTTGGCTACTTTTGGGCTACACCGTCTGGCATTTGGCGGTTTGAGCTAGAAACTACCTGGCAACCCTGGATCTCCCCTCACGCCTACACACACATGTGGCGGTGCGCGGTGCGTCACGCGACGCGAGTCGTCGTTGTGAAGGGAGACGGACGCGTCAAGTTTTCCCGCGCGCACAAAACAAGCTGCTGATCTCGCGCGCCATACAAATCCGGCCTTCTGGGACCGATCGAGGCCGTCGAAACCCGAATGCGCTCCGTTTCACCTTACGATGGACAGCAGCGGACGCTACGAGCCATTCAATAGCCGTGTGAGTGTCACGTGAACTTCGGGAGAGACGCAGCAATGCGCGGTGTGCGTAGTCACGTGATTTGTACGCAGCGCTCGCTTCGCTGGGATGGCTCCTAAGGTCCGCTGCGGTCCATCGCGATTAAGCGATGTTGAGCAAAAAGTAACCTCACGGAAAATCTTTACACACGCACACTTTAATATAATGTAATAAAAATATTATGTTTGTTTTAAAGTCAGAAAAACCAAGGGCGAGGAAGTATTTTAGTTTTCTAGGCTAGGTGGCGCGAGCTACCGCCCGTTATAAATATAGTCATTAGCATTCATCCATCCATTCGGTGAGGATACCCGAAACTGGGCGGAGCTGATCGGAGCGACGCAACGACGCGTCGGAAACCATGTGTCGCGAACCGTCCGGTGCGGCGATTCGGAGCAGCCATTTTCCCGGCAGTTCGCACGCCGGACCGGACAGGTTTGACGCGCATGTGTTTCGCGCCACCGGTGGCGCGGGACCATCAATCCCGCAGACGCACGCACGAAGATGGGCCGGTTCCGATAGGGATGTGAGAAAATCTTGAATCTAGCCATCCGTGCACCCGTGAAACGATGCCGCGTATTTGCACAAGCTTTGAGCGCCCCGCCCCGCCCCCCCCCCTCCTCTCTTTCTACCGCGTATAAATCGAATGGAACGTGTGGAGTCAGAAAAGGAGACGCTGCTTAGCTAGTCAAAAGGGGGCCCGTTTGTCGTGGTTCATGAAAGGCCAATCAGGAGCCTCATATTCGCCCCGTGGATTTACGTCCCTGAGGGAACCACAGCATGCTACCCGGACAACCTGGGCCGAGCGGTGACGACAGAGAAACCTGCCAACCTTATCCCTGAAAAGGCCCTGCTCGTCTCCGCCTTATCCGCGGGGATCCGATAGCACCGAACGGTTATCTCGTTTGCAAACAGCAAAGCACGAAGACTAGTTGCGTCGAAGTCTGCCTCCCTGTTAACGATAATCGTTTGTCAAGACTGGTCTGCTCCTGAGATGAAAAGTTAGCGCCGGCTGACGTGTTCTTGTGGAGAAGGCGAAGGGAGGGAGGGAGTTTGAGTAACTACATGGAAAGCTCCTCTCCCCATATGGAGCTCGAGGCATGTTACGCCTGGGTTGCCTTCTCTCTCATAAAACTGCGCAGCTCGAATCTTCACTCGGTTTCCCGAAGTCGGCGTCAACGGAAACCTGACCCCGTGTTTCATAAAAGCCAGAAGTGCAGACTTGAGTTGAGCCATGACTTACAAATTCAGTAAACACCGACTAATGTGTGCTGATTATCTGCAGAGGCACAAAGGCAAAACCGATTGTGGGCGCTTTGTAGACAGTAAAAAATATCTTGTTAGATTACTAGCAATTGTCAGTTAATTTTTCATTCCGGTACAATTACCGTAGTCTTGTATCACGGTCACAACATCAACTATAGGTATTACGAGCATGACAGTAATGAGGCCCTACGGATTTCTCCGTAACTTGACCCGTGGAAGCCTGACAGAAAACCGCAACTCTCAGTCACTGTGCTACATGATGCACAGACACAGGAATCGTTCCGCCATCAAAAATTAGCTGACGTGTTGTCCGCACCTTGCAGCGAGGACCAGAGCCGGTTGAACTGCTAGCTGCAGTTACTTGACAAAACGGACGTCTTAATGAAAACTAAATGTAGCATTTTACAGCTATATTTATTGTTCACTGGGACGTCCGTTTTGCTAAATCACTGCAGCTAGCAGTTTAGAAGGCTCTGGCCGTCACTGCAAGATCCGTACAACACGCCAGCTAATTTTTTTATGTCGAAAGGACTCGTCGTCGCGCATCATGAGCAGCTCAGTGATTGAGAGTTACAGCTTTCTGCCACCGCAAGCTTACGGACAACACGCCAACTAATGTTTGATGAGGGAACAATTCAAATTAAATATCTAGTGCCATTGAAATGTGATTAGGCTGTGGAGCCCAGGTTACTTTCAGGAGTTAACGCCAGCTGCGCATCCCAGAGATTAACAGGTGCTTAAACACTGTAGTTAGAAATTTCAAGCAAGTGAACACAAGATACAGTACTAAGAAAAACATGTTCATACCTTTATTCTTAAGAAATA
The DNA here is from genome assembly GCA_037355805.1 of Ixodes ricinus. Lineage (NCBI taxonomy): Eukaryota > Metazoa > Arthropoda > Arachnida > Ixodida > Ixodidae > Ixodes > Ixodes ricinus. The sequence continues at coordinate 14,954 of JAZHYW010006566.1, read as the reverse complement.
ATTAGTGGGACATGTCCAGCTTTCACGTGGAAGGCAATCTCTACTTCATGGAGTAACCGAGTTCATTTGAAGAACTACAGAACCTGGAAAACAAAACAAAAAAAGTGTGGAATGTGATGAGGTTATGAACATAATGTGATGAAAGAATAAACATCCCGATTTCTGCAAAGTATAAGTTGAACGTAAGCGCAGTGCAGGAGCCTCAGCTTTACTCTGGCGGGCACTAGACAGTGAAGCCAACTTGGGACTTATGCTGCGAAACCATATTACCAAGGGAAATCCAAAAAGTGCCTTTGACGACGGAATTGCCACGTTCAATAATTTTCTTCAAGCCTGCTGTCATGAGTCAATTTCAGAAGTTACTGCCAACCTTGCCTCCCAGAGATAATTAAACACCGTGTTAGTAAGAAATGTCAAGCAAGTGCACTAAAGGTGCGGTACAAAGTAAGACATGTTCATACCTTTATTCTTGAGAAATATTTTAGTGGGCCACGTCGAGCTTTTATGTGGAAGGCAAATCTCTAACTTCCAGAACAATCAAGTCCATATGAAAAACTACAGAACCTGGAAAACAAAACAAAAAAAACTGTGAAATGTGCTTATGTTTTGAACCGAATGCAATGAGAAACTAAACCTCCCGATTTCTGCAAACTATGAGTTACACACAAGCGCAGTGCAGGAACCTCTACTAAATTCTGGCGGGCACTGGACAGTGAAACCAACTTGTGACGAAACCATTTTAACAAGGGAAGTTCGAAGAATGCTTCTGAAGATGGAATTGCCACATTCAACGAGTCTTTCAAGCCTGCTGTCACGAGGGTATTTGAGAAGTTACTGCCAACTGTGCCTCCCAGAGATAATTAAACACCGTGTTAGTAAGACATTTCAAGTAATTGCACACAAGATGCAGTACAAAGTAAAAGATGTTCATACATTTATTCTTGGGAAATATTTAGTGCGCCACGTCCAGCTTTTATGTGGAAGGCAATCTCTAACTTCTAGAGCAATCAAGTCCATATAAAGAACTACAGAACCTGGAAAACAAAAGAAAAGATTGTGAAATGTGATTAGATTCTGAACAGAATGCAATGACTAACTAAACCTCCCGATTTCTGCAAACTATTGAGTTACACACAAGCGCAGTGCAATAACCTCTACTTAATTCTGGCGGGCACTAGACAGTAAAACCAACTTGTGACAAAACCATTTTAACAAGGGAAGTTCGAAGAATGCTTCTGAAGATGAAATCGCCACATTCAATGAGTTTTTTCAAGCCTGCTGTCACGAGTTAATTTGAGAAGTTACTGCCACCTGTGTCTCCCTGAGATAATTAAACAACATGTTAGTAAGAAATTTCAAGCAAGTGCAGACAAGATCCAGTACCAAGTAGAACATGTTCATTCCTTTATTCTTGAGAAATAATTAGGGGTCACGTCCAGTTTTTTATGTGAAAGGCAATCTTTGTAACTTCCAGAGCAATCAAGTCCATGTGAGCAACTAAGAACTTGGAAAACAAAAAAGAAAACACAAAAGTGGAATGTGGTTAGGTTCAGAAAATATTGCGATAAAAAGACAAACCCTCCCAATATCTGCAAACTATGAGCTACACGTAAGTGCAGTGCAGGTGCCAGTGTGATTTAAGAAAGCTGTAAACCCAAATGAAATTACTTGAAAGGGGCCCAGGACACAAAAATTAAGCAAGTTAGAGTATTCGTTAAATGATAGCACCATAGGTTATTGGACATACTGTACACAAAATATTCTAGAATATCTGGAGCTCCCAGAAATACAAGAATACTTTTTTTTAATGTTTGCGTTTTTTCATCTGGTGACCAGGATACCCTTGACACAACTCTGACATAGTTTACCTACTGTGGCGACGGCGGCTCGTCCATGAACCACGTGACTCTGATTGAGACGTCGAACACTCTCTCTTCGTTGTTCTCTACCCACGCATATCCGTTACTCATCTGTACCTGCTTTTTGCCTCTGCCGTGTCCCCCAAAACTGACGTTGAATTTGAAGGACCAAGCTGCGCCAGATACTCCAACTGCCCAAAACTTGGGAGGGAAAAGTGGGGTCAAAGAGCACGTTAGGGTGAAGTGACGCCTGGGCACCTTCATTGATCCACGTCTGGAAGTGCATACAAGAGATCTACGAGTGGCACCGCCTCGCCGTTTGGGACTCACTAGGGACACTAAAAGGACTAGTCAGATGTTGTCACCGACGCTTGCAAACATGGCTGGCTCGCTGAATAGGCGGATCCGAGGGTCCCGCAACTATATCAACTTTTTGTGAAACTAACGCGTTCTTTGAGGAACATATTTGGCAGCTATATAGTAACATCTAATGGGCTTCCGTGACATACTTGCCCTAGATTTCGTTTTTTTTTTTTCATTCCTGAAAAAGTTTAAAACCAGTTTAATGCGAAAATAAGTTCTGCAGTTGAAGTAACTCCCATGAAACGCACTATGGATTTTTATGGTTCTCCAACAACCAAAATGTAGCCACAAGTGATCCTACTCGCCAATATAATTAGGAAAAAAATCCGTGGTGAATGAAATTGAAATTTTGTCTTGTTAATACGTCGCAAAGGAAACAAAAACTAAGGTAATGATAGAAGTGACTCGACAAAATAATGATAACTCTCAATGAAGGTTTCCTATCAGGAATTAAAAATAAAACAGAAAACATAGAAGACAAGTTATATCATAAGGCACCACCAACCACACAGGCATCTCTGTTTGTGTATTGACTAGAGAGGGGGAAGGAAAGCAAGTGGTGGGAGAGGAGACACCTCCAGGTGTATTGTGTGGTGGGGACAATATATGATCCACCTTTGCATAGCCTATGCAGGCCAAACGAAGCACTATATCAAAGACATTCCTCGGTGTCGTGTGAACATTTGGCAGTACATTTACCAGATGCGGTTGCATGCCAGAGTTCAATAAGATCAGATAACTGCAGGCTATCACGATATAACCACAAGCATACGTAGAAGCTGGTGAAACTTTGACTCCTGATAACGACAACTGCTGCCTCATCCGGTCCATCTCTTTGTTAACAAAGGATCTTGATTACCTTCAACCAATAAACAAAGGCCAGCATCCTCAATATTCACATAAGGTAGGTGCCACTAAGTGATTACGTGTTGCGTAGTACATGCCATAGAAATAAACCAGAGATGCAAATGATGAATTGCGAAACTAAAAATATAGTGTCCCTTCCATCGTTTTTTTTTTCTTTTTTACTCTGTTTTTTTTAAATCAAATTATTTACCATCCTTCTTATCTGAGCCACTTATGAATAATTGACAATGGAGGGAACCTGATTTGTGAACATTGGAGAAAAACTATTTCTCTTGTACCAAAGCGCACTCTAAGTACAAATCTCAGCTTATCGACCAACCCACTGTTTACAGACAAGACCGTGTTTGCCCCCTCCGGGTGTGGGTACTGCGCGGGTGCAGAAACCAGATCTCGCACGAGGCGGAGCATCTGCGCATGCCCAGTACTGACAGCAGCGCCACCGCCGTGGTGTGACGTCAAAGAGTTGAGTTGGTTTGTAGGGTAGCTTACAATCGAAATAAAATAGTGCTGTATCTTGCATTCCAAAATATGCACAAAAGGAGACATCCCGGCTTACCCATGTGCAATGATGATGAGCGTTGTGGAAAGCTCTTCGAGTTCCCTATTGGAGATGTGCGTTGTATTCTAAAAGTGAACAATGATGCAGCTCAACTTCAAACCATGTCATCATCTGAGAACGTTTCAAAGGGAAGAATGCACAAGTGGCTAATGTTCCCATGCATTAAAAGACAAAATGAAATCATCATTGGTGAAACTTACAAAGAACCGCTTGTAGCAGTTTGTGTAGCAAAAATATATGGGCTTTGTAGCACACATTCATTTAATTTATTTCACCCCTAAAGGACCTTCTGGGCATCACATAAGAGGCGGGGGCAAAGAAAAACACTCATGAACAGATTAAGACACGTGTTACTAAATTCACTTACAATTCAATTCTAATTCACCATTCAGCTGGTAGTCAACGCAAGTAATAATTAAGAAAAGAGGAATGTCAACTACTCGTGAAACAAAGCAACATCCCCAACGTCTGCAATGTGATTGGGAAGGTCGTTCCAAGCTCGGATGCCTCGCGGAAAGGGCCGCATTGATGGTGTTAGTCGTACCGGTCAGGCGCTTGAAACTTCTACTGTTGGTGGTGTGGTTAGAAGAGCTGTTAGGTGGCTCAAGAAAAGAAAAATTCGCATTTTTATAGTAAAGTTTATGAATGAGACAAAGAGCAATTTTTTGACAATTTTCAAGCGGAAAGAAAAGAACATTGACGCTTAAAGGGGCCTTGCAAGGACTTTTCTACTGGTTTTTAATTTGCACCGAACCTGAGCTCACTGAACGTAATAACTTAATGAAACTTTTCTTTTCGCGAGTTTCGCTTTATCTTAAAAGTTATAGGCAAATTAAAACTACAAAAACAAGCGAAAAATATCCTCCTTCATGACGTCCTTGGTTGCTTGAGTGGCCGTGAACTAGAGGAGGGGTAGTGATCTCAGCGAGCACTCACGGCTGCCGCACTCCGTGTCGACGGCCGGAGAGGGCGCCACTAAAGCATGTTCTGGATAGGATGTATGCAGCGGGCAGCCAGAGCGGCTCTCATTGCGTGTGCTGCGCGATTAAACACTAATTCAGCATGACACTTCACTGGCCACAAACGACAGCGAACACGTTCGCGCTGCCATGCCGCCATACCGCGAAACGGCCAAACCGAAAGATAAAGCTGCACGCCGAAGGCCTTCGGAACGCTCGGAGCCGGTCGGATCCTGCATTCAATACGACCGCAGCGCCGCCGCGTATATCCGGGGCCTTTTCCGTGTCGGCGCCTGACCCCACTGCTTCTTTCTAGTATGCGCCGCCTTTTCCACCGCTTGGTGGCGGGTATGTCGATGGGTCATTTCTTGTTTCCGTACTTTATTACTTTATTAACTGCATTTGTTTCTTTTCTGATCTAAAATACTGAACAAAAACTACTTTTATAAATAATTGAACCGGTTCGCGCCACTTATATTTTGTATTTTGACTAAAAAGAAGCTTTTAGCGGCTCTGACCAGTAGTAAGCCCAGGACTAAAGACGTCACATATCGCTCGCTTTTGGTACCGCGGGTCGCCCCCGTCGGTGGAGGAGGTTTCCGCGTCGTCCGGTTAAAATATGACGCACTGATATTTAGTGACTCTCTCCGTGCCCGCTGGCTTTGCCCGAACCCCAAGAGACGTGGCAACCGCAAAAAAAGGTAGACGCTTAAATATGATTGCAGGGCCCCTTTAAGTGCAAATAAACACTTGTATTCTACGAGTAGCTTAATGTTATGACGCGTGCCGCTCGATTGTGGGCGGCTTGGATGCGGCTTGTTCGGTAGCTTTGATGGTAGTTCCAGATTGGTGAGGCTTGTTCAAGTTTAGGGCAAACGTAGGTTTCGTAAGCTAGTTTTCGGATATGTGTAGGTGATTCTCTAAGGTTACGCTTAATGCATCCAAGAGTTCGAGAAGCTGCTGCAATAATGCTGTTAACGTGGGTGACCTATAAAATGTTAGAGGTGGTGTGAACTCCAAGATATTTATAAGAGGAAGTAACACTAATGCGCGTATTACCCAAGGAGTAGAAAAACAAAGAGAGGGATTTTTGCGAGCATTTTGACGTATTAAGGGACATTAACTATTTGACACACCAATCCTGAACGTTTTCAAGATTCTGCTGATGTATCAAATGGTCGTTTTGGTTGCTAATTGTTCTGTAAATGACGTAGTCATCTGCAAATAAACCTATGTTAGAAGACAGTGAGTTGGGAAGGTCGTTAACATAAATGAGGTACAAAAGAGGGCACAGGACAGTGTATTTTTGGACACTGGAAGTTACGTTAGTAATACCAGACTGGAAGTCCCCATTGACAAAAATTTGGGTACGAAGCGAGAGAAAATTTTGAATCCGTGATAAAGTAACAGAATCAAGATTCAATGTGGAAAGTTTTGATATTAAATGGCAGTGAGGCACACGATTGAAAGCCTTGGAGTAGTCAAGAAGTATGCATCAGTTTAGGAGTTAGTGTTCATATTCATGAATATCGTGGGTGAACTCCAGGAACTGCCTCTCGCATGAATATCCTTTACAAAACCCGTATTGATTTTGTAGAAAATGTTTTTAGATTCCAGATGCGACGCTACATTAGAAATAGTACGTGTTCTAATAACTTGCACACGACACTGGTTAATGATATGGGACGGTAGTTTCCCGCCGAGTGACGGCCGGTCGTCCCTTTCGCAGATTGGAACGATCTTCCCAACCCTTCCACTCGGGTGGGATGCAGCCGGTGGATAATGATTGCTGGAAAAGTAGACAGCATCTTTCACTGTTTACAACCTTGGTATTTTTTTGTTTTATTTTTGTATTAATTGTGTCTGATACCAGCCGAAAATTTCACGGCACGGTTAAACCATATTGAGGTCGAGCTCCAATTCTTTTTAAATGAATTATACCCCTAGCCCTAAGATGCTAAAGTTAACTACAGCTTTTTAGTTAATTAGGTAACTAATTCCACCATTGGGCCTTATTTCTAGTCACGTGCACAATGACCACCAACTTAGCCCTAAGACTCAAATTACCCTATGTCACAATCCGTGTCCTTAAAACGTTTGTGCAACTAAAACAAAACAAAAAAAGAACACTGCATGCATTTATGTGTCATCAAGTTTGTCGACTAAAGTCGGAATCGTACTGTTTTTTAGAGCGCGGCCGATATGGTAGCTGAAATCCCAACTTCCGCAAGCCTGAAGAATGCCATGCACAGAGAGCGACGCCGTCACCAGCCGGAACTTCCTGCAACTGTGGACGATTTTCAGCTGAGCCCGTTGTACCAGCAGACTGAAGACGGCCATCCCTTCCTTATAATCGATGACAGTTGTGTTAGTGGTTCTCGGATTTTAGCCTTTGCATCACGTGAAGTCTTGTTGCGCTTGTCATCCGTGAGAATGCTCTTTGTTGATAATACAATTTTTGTTGTGCCTCAGATTTCTTTTTTCCGAATCCTGACGTCATTTCCTACAGACTTCGAGCAGGCGCTCATCGAAGGCATGCTGACTGTATTCCCAACAGCAATCCATCGTGGAAGTGCTCATCTGAGCCACAACCCTAAGCCCTAGAATTTGGTGCCTGCTAATACCATTTCGAAGTAAAATTTAAAAAAGCGCCAAGGTCGTCTTTGCAGTAACAGTGTCGCAGAGTGTATCGACCGTTTGGCGGTCGCACGTTATATATGGGGATCCAAGCTTACCTGAAAGGGGTGCATATTTTTAGAATACATTGGCATGAAAAAATATTTCAAAAGATATATCTTGAGCAGAAAAGCAGCGCAGACCAGGAGTTAGAACGATTGATTTTTTTAGCGAAGATGTTGTGATGCGCAGGGTCTTGTACAAATGGGTTGAAAAGGACGGGTTCCAACGAAAAGGGTGTCTCGCGTATCGGTTGAAACGGGTCGGGTTCAATGAGAAGGGCGTTTCGGGAATGAGACGAAACGGGACGAATTCAAACGGGCAGGTCGTTTCGAGAGTTGGTCGAAACGGGACGGATTCAAACGGGAAGGTTGATTCGGCGATGGGTCGAAAATGGGATGGGCTTAAACGGGAAGGTCGTTTAGAGACTGGGCGAAACGGGACATGTTCAAACGGGAATGTCGATTTGGGAATGGGTCGAAATGGGACAAGTTCAAACGGGAATGAGTTGTTTTGGGATACACCCGGCGCAACCATTCACAGGTACAAGGAAAGTGGAGAGGAAGTCAAGGCTTTGGCTGTGCTAATTGCGCTCAGGCGTCATCGGCCGCTTTTTCAACCGCAGCGTATGCACCACGAAAAGTTCTGCAGGCGCAAGAGGAATGCAAGCAAATAAGGCGCAAAGCAGCAAACAGGAAATTCGAACCGGAACAAGAAAGTAAAAGGCCAACAAAGGCGATATACGCGGAGGAGCTGGTGGCCAGAGGCATTGTCATTGGTCGGCTCATGAGTGACATCTTTCTGACGACTGACTCGACGTTACAAGCACCCTCTATCCCCGGTGTCTCCGTCTTGCTCCGACAAAAATCGTGTCGAAACCGAAAAACGGAACGAAGCGTTCTCGCTTCCCGTTTTACGGCTGGATAAGTGCAAGCTTTCCGTTTTTGGTTTGGCGACCCCTTTAACGGATCAAAAATGTTACCGCATGGAGTACTCCGACCCCAGGCATCATGGGTTCAATACCCGTTTCAATCTGGATAAGCAACGCATATAGGCGTGCGGTCGTGTACGTATCACTTCTGCGAGATTAACGCTAAATACCCCAGGCAATCAGTCGTACTGCACTGGCTACATTTCTCATCTACAGCGGTAGCACCAGACGCCCATTGAGACTGACTAACCTCCTTATGTCTAAACCTACACGCACAACACAAATCTCTATTGCACTGTATATTTTCCAAAGTTCAGTCATATCTGGATGCAGCGTTAATGTATATCTCTTGAAACCTACTTAAGGAAGGAGCAGCATGTGCCAAGTCCTAATATGCCTTTTATTGCAAGAGCGTTAAGGCGCTCGTGTCGCGGAATCGGCGCCGGTGGGACGAGAAAATCCTGATTGGTCGATGGGGTCATGACGTCACAGCCACATGCCTACCGCGTGAATTTTATACAACTTACAAAGCTCACGTAAAACGTGACGTCACGCGTGGAGTGAAAGTGATTCAAACATGACACGTAATGCGAATTAAAGGTGGCCGCATGTCTCAATTGATATCATGTTAGAAAGTAATTAATTAGCCTATAAAATAAGTTTAAAGACTTTTAGGCGGCATTCGAACCCACGACCCTTCCGTTGCGAGCCAGACACGCTGCTGACTATAGGCCACGCAGACATGCTAGCGTCCTCTTGTCATCCTTTTTTTTTCTTTTGCGCATTTCAAGTGTTGAGAGTAAACTCTACATAATGGGATCGTGCGACACTTGGAGAAGGAGGCGCGTCGAACCGCCCTGTGCAGCTGCACAAACGACAGCGTTCGTTTTTACGTCTCTTCGCTGCAGGCCAGACTTGTACGTAGTTCAACTACTCTACTCAAGTTACTGTAGTTTAACTACTTTTCGGAGTAGTTTAGTAACTTTCAATTACATTTGTATTTCGGTAATTAGTAGTTTACTTTAATTACTTTTTTGAGTAACTTCTATTCAAATTACAAATTACTTTTCGAATTTTAGTGGTTGTTTTGCCTATCAACAATCATTCCTGCACAAAGGATATAAGATGTTGAGATCAGCGATCAGCTGATATTTGCAAAAAGGGGAAGCATGTAGCGTAGAAAGAGGAGGGAGCAGAAGATAATTTGGAAGTCTGGAAACCCTCGAAATTTTCACAAGCCACCCCCCCCCCTCCCCTATCTCAGCAACAACACCGCTAAGAGGCGAGGGGAGCGAACAGACGACGCAAGAGAGGCCGAGTAACTGATTAGCGCCGAAGACTGACGTTTCTCTGTGTCCCGAAGCTCAAAGAGACTTGACCCATTTGAAGAAAGGGCTGGTTCCCGCTTCTCCCAATGTTGAAACTCTCGCCCACCACAGGAGGTGCACACACTGCATCCTCACTCAAAGGAGGCACCGAAATGCAGCACCTGCTCTGAAACTCATCTGGTGCTCTCGTAGTTTGTGCTGTACTCGAAGAATCGCGTGCTAAAGGGTAACGCAAAGATTACCTTTTGCGTTGCCTTTTCTCCCAGAACTCGGAATATGCAGATCTTCAAAGATTCAAAGATCGTTCGAGAAACCTGCATTAAGTCCCCCACACGTTTTTAATAGAAAATAATAAACAAGCAGTGTTGGGAAGTACTCTATGTACATGGTACTTAAAGTACTACTGTTTAGAAAAATTGTACTTTACTTGAGGTAAATTCTCTGAACATGTACTTGAATTTTCCGACGAAAGTAAAACTCCCGACTTCAATGTACACTCCCCGAACTCGAAAAACAAAAAAATGGCGGTATCGTCGAGTGAAAACGCGCTCTTTTGAGACGTCATCTGGTCATTTCTCTGAGAGAAGTAATGGCGGCTGTAAGATCGATGGAAATAAGTGCCTTATAAATTGATTGTGTCAAATAGCTCGTCAGCGAGAGTAAAACAACTACTCTGCGGCTACTTGACCTTATGCAATGTTTGCTGCCATTTCCGTAAAGAAATTATACCTCCGATTACCCCTGGAACAATGCATGCCAGATAAAAAAAACACTGTATAGGGAATGAAAGGGCATCATGAAAGATTGTGTTAAAAGTGATTGTACTTTACCTTGAAATATATAGCATTTATATACGTTACTTCAAGTACATTGCACCCGCTGAACTTACTACTTTACTTGAAGTAGATTGTTATGTTCGTTCAACATAACATTTATTACATGATTGTTTACAGATAACCCGCGGGCCGCCTTGGCCCGCAACAGAACTGAACTTCGAACCCCACGGCCACCGCCTTTATTACCATGGCCGCTAACGCCGCCAAGCGCCCGCCGCCCCGCGGTGGCGCTACCAGTCAGACTATAACATTCCTTACCCTCAAGAAAAGCAATACCCGGAAACACGGCAAAGTTCAACGCGAGCTACGGTGAATAACGCGACACGGGTCTTCGGTCCCGGGTTGACCGTCTGAGCACTGGGGTAGGTGGCCTAGTCACAACGTCTTGCAGAGCCTCCGGGGGTGGTGCACTGGTCACAACCTCGGGCGGCCAACTGGTCTCGCTCACGACAGTCCCTCGTTCAGCTGGGGATGGCTCATGTGGCGCCGCAACCATTTCGTTTTCATCTGTGCTGGTGGTAGTGTCAGGTGCTGCTCGGTGTCGCAGATGGTCCCCATGGCGGTTCCAAACAGTGCCATCAGGCAGCGTTACCTCTGCTGATGATGCACTAGTGGCTTCACCCACCACTCCAGGCACCCATGGTGTTCCAGGCCTGAAGTTACGAGCCCACACTCTGGCTCCAGAGGATGGCAGGGGGTCCTTGCGAGCGCCCTGGTCGTAACGCTGCTTCTGCTGCAGTTGCTGAAAACCGACCCGTGTCCGGAGGTCAGGATGCAGAAGGTCCAGAGCCGTCCGCAGGCGACGCCCCATCAGCAACTCTGCCGGTGTCCGTCCCGTGAGATAGTGCGGAGAGGTCCGGTAGTTCAGCAACACCCTGGCGATCTTGGTCTCGAACAGGCCTGGCTCAGCCTTCTTGAGCTTGTTTTTTATGGTCTGCACCACTCTTTCAGCAGCACCGTTCGACGCTGGATGGTAAGGAGGAATGAACACAGCCCTGACGCCGTTGCGCTCCAAGAAGGTCCTGTACTCCGAGCTGACGAATGCTGGCCCATTGTCACTAACCACCACGTCCGGTAGTCCATGGGCTGCAAAAATAGTACGCAGACACTTCACAGTGGCTTCAGCCGATGGAGACGGCACCCTCACCACCTCCACCCATTTCGAGTAGGCATCCACCAGCACTAAAAAGTACACTCCCTGGAACGGCCCCCCAAAATCCACATGCAATCTCGACCATGGTCGCTCCGGAAATGGCCAGGGCATGAGCGGCACAGACCTCGGAGCTCGTTGATATGCCTGGCACGTACGGCAAGTGTTCACCTTCTGTGCAATGTCGTCATCCATCCGTGGCCACCAGACGTGGCTCCTGGCCACCATCTTCATTTTTTCTATTCCAGGATGAGTCTCATGCAGGAGGTCCAACACGCCCACCCGAAGAGATGCCGGCACCACAACCCGGCTCCCCCAAAGCACGCAGCCATCTTGAACGCTGCATTCCTCCCGTCTTGCCGCAAATGGCCGCCACTCCTCTGCAGCCGGCAGGTGTTGCCCTGTCGTCAAACTCTCTCGCAGGACCGCCAGGACAGGATCTCGGCTTGTAGCCCTCGCCATCGCCGCTGCAGACATCAAGTCGGGATAAACCTTCTCCAAGAGAAAAACGTCGCCCACCACCTGATCTTCCATGGAAGTCGCTGCCAATGGAAGGCGGCTCAATGCGTCTGCGTTCCCCAAGTTGCATCCTGGCCTATACTTCAGCCTGTAGTCGTAACAGCTGAGTTTCAGAGCCCATCGCATTACACGTGGCGAGCACTGCTGAGGAATGCCCCGGTCGTGCCCCAGGAGACCGAGTAGCGGCTTGTGATCCGAAAAGATCTCGAACTGCCGTCCCCACACAAATTGGTTAAACTTGGATACTCCAAAAACAATAGCAAGGGCCTCTTTGTCGAGCTGACTGTAATTCTTCTCGGCCCCCGTCAACCGCCTCGAGACGAAAGCAATCGGCTTTTCTTCTCCCGTTGGTAGCCTATGTGACAACACCGCTCCTACCCCATACGGGGATGCATCACAGCACAGCACCAGTGGCCGGCCCGGGTCATAGTATTCCAGCACAGATGCTGATACCAGTAACTGCTTACTTGTCTCAAATGCTTGACGTTGCTCTTGGCCCCAACGCCATGCCTCTTCCTTCTTGAGCAGCACGTGGAGTGGTTGGAGCACCGATGACAAGTTTGGCAGGAATCGCCGGTAGAAGTTCAGCAAGCCCAGGTAGCTCTGCAACTCCTTCACGCCCGTTGGCTCAGGAGCCCCGACGACAGCTTCAACCTTCCCAGGTGCTGGATGAAGACCCGATGCATCAATGACATGGCCCAAATACTCGACACTGTCTGCGAGAAAAGTGCATTTTTTGAGTTTCAACTTCAACCCAGCACTGTGTAGCCTCTCCAGCACTGTCTCCAGGTTTCTGTAGTGTTCCCTGTCGTTCTTGCCAGTCACTAGGATATCATCAAAATATACCACTGTCCCTTGGCAGTCTTGTAGCAGACTGTCCATCACTCTTTGAAAAATTGCAGGTGCCGACGACACCCCAAACGGCAACCGGGTGTACTGAAATAACCCTTTTTGCGTGTTAATCGTCACATATGCCCGCGAGGTGGTGTCCAACTCAACCTGCTGATAAGCGTCACTCAAATCTAGCTTCGAAAACTTCATGCCCCCCGACAGCTTAGCCCACAACTCATCAACCCTCGGGACAGGGTATGTCTCGGTTTCTGCGGCCTGGTTGACTGTGACTTTGAAATCTCCACACACTCTTACCCGGCCGTCCTTTTTAAGTACGGGTACAATGGGTGCAGCCCACTCGGAAACCCGAACGGGCACCAGTACGCCTTCTCTCTGTAGCCGCTGAAGTTCCTGTGCCACCAGGTCTTGTAGTGCAAAAGGCACTGGACGCGGCTTGAAGAATCTCGCCTTCACTCCCTCTGGAACACATATCTTTGCTGTCACTCCCTGTAGCTTCCCCAGACCCGCCGAAAACAGAGCTGGGAACCTGCTCACCAGTTCGTCCACGCCGCCCACTTGGTTGACGTTCAGCAACTCCTCCAGTGGCATGCCAAATGCTTTGGCCCAATTTCGTCCTAGCAGGGCTTGAGCGTCCCCCTTGAACCACAAAAAGTGGCAGCCGTGCGTGCCTTCCGCTGAATTCCGCATCTACCACCGCCTTTCCAACGACCGCGGCGGTATGTCCAAAATAGCTTCTCAAACGGACATCAGACGCCTCTACGGTGACATCAGGAAAACGCATCTTGAACTCAGATGCCCCCATCACTGAAACCACGGCTCCCGTGTCCAGTTCCATTCTGACCGATTTGCCTTGAACCTTGACCTCGGCATAGATGGGCGGTACCCGCTGTTCCACAGACCGGATGACCCCGACGCTGGACAATGGAGATGCCTCAGGATGAAGCGACCACAAGTTCTCGACCTCCGCAGTGTCCGAGTCGCCGTCGCTAGCAGCTACGTTCACCGCGCGTACCTTGCTGGACTTCCGCCGCCCTTCCCCAAACCGTTCCTCGGCGATATCTTCAACACGGCGTTCCTTGCCCTTCGGTTGAGCCCCCGTTGGCTGGGTGCACACTCGTGCTAAATGACCGCGTTCTTGACACTTGAAACACCGTAGGTCTCGGGCCCTGCACGTAGCGTCACTGTGTCGTCCTCCGCAGCGACGACAGCGGGAAACTGCCTCCCTGGGCCCCGTGACCCGGTTCACCTCCGAGCCTCCAGAGCGCTGCGTTAGCTGTTTAGCCCCCTTTGTCGCGGCCTCCATGCTGGTCACGATCTTTACTGCTTTATCCAGTGTTAGTTCAGGCTCTTCTAGCAAACGCTTTCTCATTGCGTCGTCGCCGATGCCGTGGACCATCCTGTCCCGCAAGTTATTGTCCAGCTCGCCGCCAAAATCGCAGGGCGCCGCCAACTGACGCAGTCCTGCCAAAAAGTCCTTGACTGGCTCACCTTCCTGCTGTCCTCTGGAGTAGAACAGGTAGCGCTGAACAATAACTGATGGTCTCGGCGCGTAGTGGTCAGTCAGCACCGCCAAACATTCGCCGAGAGGAACCTCGCTAGGCTTCCGTGGGGCCAGTAGCCTCCGCAGCAGTGAGTACGTTGCTCGTCCACAGTGACTCAGGAAGACTGCTCGCCGTCTTGCTTCTTCGACTTTGTTTGCAATAAAGTACTGCTCCAGGATCTCAACGTATTCGTTCCAGTCCTCCCCGCCGTCCCCGGCGAACGGCTCCAACTTCGGCATCTTGGGGGCGGTGCTTGGCGGTTGCTCGCGAACCAGGAAAAAAAAGAAAACCCGAACTGGCTTAACTCATTTTAGTGGGTTCTCGTCCTCGTCGCCAATTGTTATGTTCGTTCAACATAACATTTATTACATGATCGTTTACAGATAACCCGCGGGCCGCCTTGGCCCGCAACAGAACTGACTTCGAACCCCACGGCCACCGCCTTTATTACCATGGCCGCTAACGCCGCCAAGCGCCCGCCGCCCCCGCGGTGGCGCTACCAGTCAGACTATAA
>JAZHYW010006565.1:0-12608 GCA_037355805.1 Ixodes ricinus | reverse complement strand
AAAAAGTTTTGATTTTTTGTTTTTTGAGCAAGAAAGGGGGGGGAGGGAGCATTTCTCAAGAAATGTAACGAAATATATTTCATCTTGATTGTATCGTTAAACAAAGAAACATTCTAAAAGTATTTCTGATACAGGAATCCAGATACTGGTGAACGAAATGTATCGCGATAAAGAAATACAGATACGAAATGTATTTCTGAAATACTATCGCGATACTGCCCAACCCTGTTCCGAAGCAAAGAGCCTTCTGGCTGTCTGCTACCGATTCAATTCTGGCACGCCAACCGCTGCCAGCAAGTGGCGCTGCGTGCGGCTTGCAAAGAGACAGGTCCCGCATGCAATGTATCGTCGGTGACAGGCTAAGAATATATAGGATGCTCAACGTCCCGCGCGACCTTCAATAACGCTGGTGGCGTGTCGTACGTGCGGACTACAAAGCGCGATCGAAAGGAACGGAGCATGATGGAGCGTAAGATTCTGCTGCATTTTTAACTTGTCACCGGCTGTAGAAAATAGTATGGCTTATATTATTATATAGGCTGGGCCTGTCCTTCACTACCTGTGAAAGAAAAATTTAAGTAGTATCTCTCAACTGCAATGCCACCTGGTGTTTGTTTTCGCTTCACCCAAATGATTTCAGTTTTAGTGAATCTTCTCAAGTAAAATATCACTATACAATGAATGCCACAAGCAAACACGAAGCATATTGCGACTCAATGAAGGACTTGTCTCGGTATAGAGAATTTTTATATTTCTAAAATATATCAGATGAATGACCGTACTAATAAAATTGCAAAGGCGGCCGCCGCCAAGGATTTTGTTTTACGCTGGGTCCGTAGAATTTATTTTAATTGACCTTTGCGGTTCATTCATGTGCATATTGTCGATTAATTCATCATCCTCAAAACCACGCAAAAAAAACTTCCTGGCTCATTTTTATGCCGGGCAATGATTTCATATTAGAAACATTAAAAAAAAGCGTCTTTACTTTCTGTAACGTGAGTGCTGTCTTCATGGTGGTATGCTTTTTAGCTCGTGCGGACATTCGAGGGGCGTAAGAACCGTCACAATCTGGGTGAGGATTTAACTAAAATTTGTTAATTACTTTTTTAATGATTAAAAATAAACATATCAATATAATCAGAAAGTCAGTGAGCGTGATTTGAAACAACTAAATCACTAATTTTGTAGAAAGACTTCGAGCGCGTGAGAAGAGCAGTAGGGTGCGGCAGTTGCCCGGCAGGAGCGAGGCTTCCAAAAGTGATACAGTACACCCGCCTGATTTTTCCGTTTCTTATCATAGCCCCAGCCTTGTACCTCGTGCACGAGTGGTTTCATTTAGTCGTACTACTGCGCTTTCCAAGCGCTCCAAAAGTATTTCTAAAAAGTATTCATTTAGTGGTTTCGGACGACCCTCAGCAAGTCTCTGATTGGAACCATAAGTCTATTTTCACTAATTATAAAGCGCTGAAGTTAAAATATTTTACTTAATTACTCAACACACCGTGACGGCTCTTCTGCACCTTGAATGTCCGCCAAGCTCGACAAACATATAGTGAAAATGGCATTCACCTAGCAATAAAAAGTATTAAAAAACTTAGTTTTGAAGAAAAATATATTACCCTGTATAATACAAGAGAATGAGCAGGGTGTTGAGGGCCTGTCAGATCTAGAGAAAAGGTGTAAGCTAAAAGTTAATTGAAGGCCTCGTCTCTTGATAAACCTTACTTTATTCGGTTGCGAAAGAAGTAAACGGCAGCGGTAAAAATGGCCGGCGTTTTTGATGTGTCTCTTAGTTTTCAGAGAAAAAAATCTGGAGTTAAACGGAAAATTAGATTGCTAATTACGCAGTCTGATTTACGCTCAGGAAATTCCTATACAGAGTAAATTGGACTGCATCAAGAGAGCGAGCTTGGTGTGGTTTAGTGCAGCACCTGTCAATTCATTGAGCGGTATCAATGGATGAGGATGCTCGTGCAAAGCTGTAAGTTTCTAACAAATTCGATGATAAGTGTCATCACAGCTGGGACGCTCTGCCTCAACAATCTATTGTAGTATTGCGGCACAGCTATATAGAAGCGCCAACAAAAATCTTCAATTTCTTTTTTTATGGTTTATTCTAGATCTCGTTTTCAAATCAAAACCTAGTAAAAGGGGCCAGAATCCACGTAGACCATTATTAATTTCCCTTTTATGTAAATAAGTAACATAGGATGTGGGTGTATTTTACATTAGATATACGTTGTTATCAAGACGTGCTAACGTTTCAGGTGCCAAATCATCAGCCACTTCCTCCGACAACTAAATCTTGTAGGAACTACTTCTCGCGGCGTATGAACATTGAGCAAGACTCCCTTTGTGCATGAGGCGAAAACTTGATGCAAAGCGTAGAAAAAGAATCCCTACAACTACACTTTTCCCGAAACGCGATTTGAAGCACTAACAAAATCGGTCAAATTTGCACACAATCAAATGATTTTGAGGCACAGGGTGTCCACAAAAAAAAAATGCACAGGTTTTTTTTTACCGCAAAAAATAAACTAGGCATCGCCGAACGGCTCATTCTCCGACCAAAGGTAGCTCTCAGAGGTCACAACCAGATGCAAAAGTTCTCAACCCGATCCTATTACTTAATCAAAAAGTTGTGAGTGATTTTCTGAGACCTTCACTGGGAAAATGGGAAGTGGATGAGCGCACAGGACGCGCTTGTTCTCGTTCGATCTCTTTTATACACAGCAAACATGTCTCCAAGCGGCGGACGTCGCTACGTGCAAAAGTGCGTACGTGCGTCGGCGGCGTCAGTAGCTACGACGGGACTGCTAGACGCGAATAACAAATGTCGAACATTTTAGAATAGATAAGCGACTCGAGGAAGCGAAGTGGATTAGATTCGGGCGACGACACGCGCCACCCAGGCGTATCGATGCTGGGCAGCTACAACCGCAACTGCTGACAGACAAACGAATACTGGAACTTGGCATGGGTAAAATTACCTCGAGCAAAGATAGTTTGAATAGGGTGGTAACTTGCGCCACCTAGTAAGATTTGCAGCAGCCCATTGCAAAAACACTCCCGTTCGTACACATTGCGAACGTTCTCGAGTAGACAGCGACACTACATACATCGCAGACAACACGGGATCACATATTACACAGCAGCGACATCGACATACATACGAACACTACAGCGACACTGCGTCCGAGATTCCTACACGTTTTTCTCACATATCCCCGCGGCGCATATTAGCTTGACATTTGCGGGTGAGCTCTTTGGTCGCTGACCGTTACAGATTAATGAAGACGTGCACAAAACACGGCGCAATCGATAGCCGCGTGTAAGAACCGTTTCCATTTAAAAAGCATGGAGGCGAAATTTATAATGTTAGTCCGTTGCGACAAATAACGATGTATTAAATATAAACCTAAAACCGTCAGTCATGAAAACGTTCAAATTTTTGTTATTTTCTTGCTTGACCCGTGTTATGAGCAGTTCGACTAGCTTGAATCAAATAGGAAAACAAAATGATTGGAATTTTGTCATTATGTATTCAATAATAAATTGAAATAACCCTTGCGCAACGGATTTTTTTATATATTCCTGGGAAGGACATCCGCCCAACACTTCACTTCCGGGCTAGTCGCAGTGCGCGTACGGGAGCAGACGCCTTCACTTATGGCGCATTTTTGACGCCGTTTGTTGTCGTATGTCGTGTCGGTGTCGAGTGGAGCGGTGGGTCTGGGAGTCTGTGACCGATGTTATTCGCGATCACTGATGCGGCGCTGATGCGTTTTTTCTCTATACCGCCACCACCCCGAACTTTGAAGCTTTCATCTGCCCGTGGCACTGCATTATGCTGAATCGCGAGCCCTTCTCTGTTGACGTCGCTTTCCTGGTACCACTCGTGGCTCATGCAAGCGTTTAAACAGTGTGAACCGTCTGGCCTACATCCCCAGTGACATATTCGACACGTTGAAACATATTGCTTCCGTGACCTTGGAGTACGCAAGGCAGTTATCTTGCTGCTCTTGTTTCGGTTACAAAAAAGCAAGGCAAAAACGCCTCGTAGTTCCCGCCCTCAGTACACGTTGGACATCCTCCATAATTCTGACAACGGATAACTGGATCAACGAGGATTTCCCAGATTACTTCAGGAGGTCACTCTCGCCGCTTCCCCAGTGTCGAGCAGCAGGATCAGGCTGGTGACAAGCCGCGAATAAAAGGCTTGAGCATCAACAGCTCAAGCGCACTCGGCGCCGATGCGGGCGATGCGTGGTTTTGTTAACCGGTAGTCCAGCACAAACCGTGACCGTTCTAGCTCTTTGTCGTGGCAAGGTATTGCAGAGAGCAGGCTGAGATCATAACTACACGGACCATCGAAGTAAACGTACTGTTATCGTAAAATCTTGGCTTGTGATTGCGTCTTTGTGGATCATCTTATCCGTTTTGCTGGAGGAACGCCCACCACGGGCATAACAAAATCCTTTGCGTATTCCGCGTACCTCGCAAAAGCACTTAGCTAATCACCTAGAGAAAAAGAGCGAAACATGGGCGTCCGCACCGTCCTGACTTCCCAGTCTTTTTACCTGCTTTAGAGCAGCTTGTACCTGCCAGTAATTATGCCTACTGAAACCGAAACTTGAAACTAGGTTTAGTGCTAGAGATAAGGGTGAGAAAGTTGGGAAAGCTTGCTTGCTCTCTCCTCTATATTTCTCAACTCTCGAGTGATTGTACCATTATAAAACACACCAACGCCTCTTCCCAAAATAAAGAAAAAGCACTATGTTCACTACGTAAAAAATAGTCTCAGTCCATGCATCTGTGGGCAGGCAGCACATATTGCCCTATTTATTCATACCGCTTGATGAGCGCAACAAACTCACACGAGATTTACAGGAAAATATCGGCGGTGACTAAGTTTTCCAAACTTCTGTATAACCGGTCGATTGCAGGACCGATTCATCGACTCGAGCGGTGTACAGCGCTGTGCAAACACGTCGTTGTGCAAACGCCGTCCAGCACGAAGCATAAAAACGGCAGATTTAGTACAACAATCCGGAGTCCATTGTTCAATTAAGATGACGTAATTTTGTTGAAAACGTCCGCAGCTCTTTACTCACGGTATCCGTCTGGAATATTCCACATTTTGAAACGGAACGAAGGAAGATCTACTATTAAAAACGCTCACTGCGTCCTCCCGACCAGCTGGACCGGATCAGCTGACGACGACGGGACTGAACCCGTTGAACCTCAAGCCCACAACAACCAATCTGAGCTCCGTGTTAGTGTGAGTTTCTACCTCCAAGCACCACACACACACCACGAACGCTTCGGCTCTTTGTCGCGTCGCCCTGTTGCACCAAACAACGAGATTGCCGCAGTCGACGCAGCGCTGTCGGAAACTTGGCTTGTGGCTGCTACTAATGGACCCTGTGACTGCCTTCGCTTTCAAAGCACACATGGCGATTAAGAATGATACTTTCCGTCTTCCGGGAACATCACAGGGGCACTTCTCCGGTCACGTCTTTGCTACATGTGATCGCAAACCGCGGAGCTTTTTGTGTCCCGTCAAACCAAAACTACACCGGCGCCATGTTAAACGTGCGTTGTTGCCGGATTTTCTCCGAGCAAACAAAAACAACGGAAGCGAAACCGGCTCCAGCGTACATCGGCGTTGCGCCGTAGTCAGATTTTCTCTGTCAGCTCTAACGCAAAGATAACCTACAGATGCAGCAACACTGGTATCAATTTTTATTATGGCGGTCACCACGGAGCGCCGCAAATTCTGAGGAGGTTGCATAAAAAGCGGCGTCGCCCCCCCCCCCCCTTGGTGTTACACGGCCGTTTCGCTCGCAGTTGAAAGGTTGAAGACAAAACGAAACCAGCTGCAATTTCACGTGTTCAAATCGAGGACACGCTTTTTACATCCATTCTAACTGCTTAGATCAAGTAATTGGACCCATAATTGTATTTGTGGTGCGTACGAAACTATTATCAAGGCCCCTAAGATAAATACAAGCATGAGCAACATGAGGGAAGCCGCATTGCCATTGACCGGAATCAATGGCAGCACACGACAAGCGAGGCTTCGCCCAACGTTACTTGAGCAAGCTCAGTTTCACAGCTCCGCCTGCGACGTGGGCTCTTTGGCGTTCACGAGAACTAGCAGCGCTGCAGTCGAATCTTGCTTACGGATTGTCTATACTTCGTTTCACCTGATGTTGTACCGCAGCGAAGGCTAGAAGCGCGAGCTCATAGCGTTTGCAGCAGCTCTTAAGTCACGAGAGCTTGTGCCGCCGAGATGTGCCCCAGAGCAAGGAGTTCGCGCTTCTAGACTTTTCTGCGATACATCATAAGGTGAGTACAGAGTACAGCCCGCGAAGCTTGAATAGCAATATTTGAGGTTGCGGAGTTGCTGATTCACACTAACACTTCACAGCACAAGAAGACAGACACTCACAAAAATAAATTTCAAACACTCAAAGGAAATTACTCACAATGCGCTGACACTGATCTCTGCGGTGTATTACACTTCATCTTTAACATTTTTTTTGTTCCTATTATGCACATTGAAGAATGGAAAAAAAAGAAGGAAGGGAGAAGGAAAGGAAGCTCTTAACGCAGTGGTAGCAGACAACGCGCGAGACAGGGAAGCAAGATCCGACTGCAGCATTGCTAGTTCTCGTGACCGCCACCTGGGCCACCCGCCTCTGCAGGCGAGAATAGGGAGCTGCGAAACTGAGCTTGCTCCAGTAACATTGGCTTCGCCCCATCCCGCGACATGACGTAATAGTACAGTGTACTAGAATACTTGGGTAGTGTTGGGACCGGAGCGGCTCTGCCTGAGGCTCGTGGTATTGTGTCGACACCGGCGCGTTACCCATAAGCTTTGCGCGTGCGCGGCTGCAGGCGCGAAATTATGAATTTTCGGTTCCGCTTCGGTAGAGTCCACATACGATTTCTGATACAGCTACGACTTAGCAGCGGTTGTACCACGGCACCAATTACGCTGCGGCAGGACCGTTGGCATCATGATGCTTCAATGCATTGGACGGCTCAAGCTACGTTACTCTGCCTTCACAAAAAAACAATTGCGACTTTAAAGGGCAACTCCGGCCCAAACCTAAAATGAAATAAATTACTGGTATCGCTGTCATGACAGAAAATACGACCCCAGCCAAAATATTACTTCCAGGTGACGCCGCATTCTCAACTAATGCCGATAATAAAAATGCGATTAGCTGCTAGCCGCTGCTCCTTAGCGGGCGGCCAGCGGGTTGCCCATCGCTAAACCAACATTGGTACGTGACGTCAGTATCGTTCTCTTTTTTCTCCGGTCCGGGCGTGGCGTGGAGTGCGTTTCTTTACCGCTACCACCGCTACTTTGGCTTGTGGTTGGCGTGTTTAGCCGTTGCTTTAATCTGTAGCCCGTGTAGCTTCGGTATATAGCCTTTTGTTTATTTGCTTGTGAGGACTACACGTTTTAGCGAGCAACTCGGTGCGCCCAAGACTGCCCAGCTGTTCCTCGAAAGGTGCCGAGTCCAACTTGTAGCGCTGTGGGCTGTTCAAACAACCCGCTGCGCAACCCGGAGGTGCTTTTTCACAAGTTGGAGAAGATGTGGGTGGAACGCTGTTCGACGAGTGAACTTTAAACTTCGGCATATACGCGCCAGAGGAAAAATAACAAAAATGAAAGCCGTTTACAACTCCCTGTAACGCTGAATTAGAGCACAGCTCCTCAGAGAAGGGGAAGGCATGGAGAGGGTCACGTGACCTTGGGGGGGTCACGTGACCTTGGGGTCACGCGACCTCGGAAGGGGGTCGCGTGACCTGGGGGTGTCACGTGACCAGGGGGTCATGTAACCCCCTAGGTCAAGCAACCCCCTGGTCATGTGACCCCCCAGGTCACGTGACCTCGGAGGATGTCACGTGTCCTGGGGGTCACGTGACTTCGGGGGTTGCAAGCAACTAAGGTTGCATGCAACTCAGGTTGCATGCTACCTGCTGCTTGCAACGCGTGGTTACGGCGACATGCAACGCTGAGTTGCATGCAACTCAGGTCGCATGTAACTTGAGTTGCAATCCAACGCGCGGTTACGCTGCTGGCGACGGCGACGGCGACGCCGACGCCGCTCGGGTCGGAAACGGGCACCTGGAGAGCCGCGCTCTAAGAAAACAGACGTGTACAACCAAGTACAACTCAGCGCACGTGTTGCAGCGCCGCGGCCCACGCCGGAGAGTCTCAAAGCTTTGTGTCTGGGACTGACCCGCAGCGCGAAAGCGAGAGGGCCCCCAGTACTGAACGTCACTGGCAGGGCGGCGTAGAACAAAGCCGCTCCATCCAGGAAGCCCCGATGACAATTTAGGCCTAGCGACGAGTATGGAAGACCGCACGCACGGCTAGCAGCCGCTGAGTACGGCACCGAACGAGTTCTCGTTTTCAGCCGCTAGCTTTTTGGGTATACGCACTAACTCTTACTACATATGCTGGATAACTACCACGTATACAGAATTCTCTGCGTACTCGTTGAACGAGAACGATCTTGACGTCACGTTCACATAGCGGTATGATTTCCAGTGTTACCGGGGCCTCAAGCAATTAGTTTCGGTTTTGTTGGCCGCGCCCCAAACAAAACTTTCAGGCGTCGATATCTTTAAAACTACGCACAATAACGTGAAAAAATTACAAATTAGAATTCAATGACGCTGACTGCGATAAAAACAGTCATAATCCCAAAATCGAAAGTCTGGACCGGAGTTGCCCTTCAGAGAACCGGATTGCAAGTTGTTTCAGCGTTGAATTAGCTGTAACATTCGGTTCGTGGGATGGTGAGCATTTTAAATGAAATGCATATCTCCTTGGTTGCAAAAGGCCAAACATTAGAAATTTGGCCGGCATATCTAGAATTCTAAAGTTAGCTTTGTTTTTAGAGCGCAGCTCTTAGGCGCCCGTTTCCGGCTTGAGCGGCGTCGCCGTCGGCGTCGGCGTAACCGCGCGGCTGCATTATGGGTAAATTTTTCCGAAGGAACCCGAGGTCCTCCCGAAGTACCTCGGTTTCCTTTGGGAGGAACTCGAGAGGACCTCGGGTTCCTTTGGGAGGAACTCGAGAGGACCTCGGGTTTCTTTGGAGGAACTCAAGAGGACCTCGGGTTCCTTCGGGAGGACCTCGGGTTTCTTCGGGGGGACCTCGGGAGCACCTCGGGTTAATTCGGGCGGACCTCGGGAGGACCTCGAGGAGGAGAGATCACGTGACCCCCCTCCATGAGGTCACGTGACCCGCCCCCCTCCACCCGAGGCCACGTGACCCCCCTCCCTGAGGTCCCGTGACCCCCCCCCCCCCACCCCCGAATGACCCCCCCTCAGTACCCTTCCTTACTCCTCCTCAAGAGCTTCGCTCTAATTCGGCGTTACAGGGAGTTGTAAACGGCTTTCACTTTTTTTTCTAATATTTTGTTTTACGGTAGAACGAAACGGCCCGAGATTGTTTTAGTATGTTTTAAGTACCCCAGGTTAACTTCTCTGTCTTCTTTTCTGCCCGTCTTCTTCTTCTTCTTGACCTTAATCATCACGCTTCACTTGTCACTCATTTTTGTGATCATTTATGCGACAAACCACCAAAGCGACGGTTGCAAAGAGATGAGAAACTTACATTTATTCATAGATACCAGGACCATCCGAGAACCACCTGACGTTCACTTGTAAGAAGTGGCTTATAAATCATGACAATTTTTATCGCGCGTTTTAACATTGAACTTAAGTCCAAAAACTGAGACAACATGGGCTGAAAAAGTAATGCTTTATACGATTCAAATTAGAAAGCAAGCAACTATTTCTCGTCATTTAGACCAGGAAAAAACAACCCGTAAACAAGGCAAGGTAAGAGTAAACTTCGTTTCAGCTTGGGTCCAGACGCAGCCGATGATACAAGCACGAGCCTGTGGCCCTGAATAGTGCCTGTACTGCACGAGCGCGCGCGCTTGGCAGGGACGCTGGAAGCCCGGAGCTCGCGCTTGTAGCATCGGCTGCGTCTGGACCCAAGCTGAAATGAAGTATAGTAATAGTTTACAGCACGGCATTGAAATGCAGGGTTACAATGTGCAGCGCATACATGGCCCTGAAGGTATACTTGGCATACCACATCAGGTAAGTTGGCGAAGCAAATGAACACCGCCCTTTGGATGCTTACCTTGTTAGACTTCGGCTCAAATGCAGTCTCCAAATAAGCAACACCGTCGAAGTTGCTGAACTTGTGAGCAGCCCAGTAGGGAGTTGTCATATTCAGGGAGCCTAATGCGTCGCGATCAATGCCTCGTGGGATCACGGCACTGTTCGCTGTTCACTGGTGACAACTCTAGTGACAACGGGTCAGTTTCCCCAGCGATCCCCGAACGCTTTGCAACGGAGGGCTCTGGTGGACATGCTTTCGGCTTCTTTTCTTCTCGTCCTGCGGGAAGGTCACCCCACAGGTCCCGGAGTACACTTGGCAGCAGAGACAGCACCGTGTCTGGCGTAAGCACGGGGTGTCCACAAAGAATCCTCACTTCCTTTCCGCCGATTATGTGGACGTCGTCTCGAAGGATGAAGGGTGCTCAAAGTGCACCTCGCAGACAGCGTTTGTTTCTTCAAGACGCTTGTCCGATCGTTGCAGATTTTTTCCCAAAGATGTTTTGTAGCACTGTCCTCTGGAACGGAGAAAAGGCACGCCGTTTTCCCGCCTTTCACTCGGATGTAGCCCATTTGGCAACCAGGTGCGCAGCCAGAGTTTCGTCACCGTTTCGCCGACGGCATTTAGGTGCTACCCTTACGCGTTCACCATCCGAAAAATCAGAACACACAAGATTCAAAACATATTTCGATCGAACACACGGAACTATGAAATCGTAATCGGCTTACCAACGCGCGCAACACTGATCTCCATTGATCCCTAGTGGAGATCAGTGGTGCGCACCACTCAAAGCGAAAATAAAGCAATAGCGTCGTCGACTCCAGACGCATTTTCCGCCAAACGTGGCGGGCTGCGCGATTTTTATTCCCGGGTAACTCGACTACAGCACCGCCACCAACTGTCAATACACAAGCCCTCACGAGCTCCTGTTGCCGAGCCGCTCAGATCCCAAGACTGCCCCAAGTATTCTAGTACACTGTAGTAACAGACCGATCTCACCAGCCAGTTTGACTACGCCAGCGCTGCCGCAATGCATCGAGGGAGCTTTAGTCTTTCTACAGGTGAGATAACCTCGCTGGAGCTCTACGCGTGTGCAGCATGAGGCGGCACGAGCCGTCTTGTGCACTGCTGCCTCGCCTCCTGCGAACTAAAGTTATGGTGGCGTCACGCATGCGTCGAACGCTTGGTGAGATCAGTCTATTGCTTTTGGTGCATATCTGTCTCCGAGACATGTTTCTTTTGGCGGCATTCGTCTCCACGGTTCTTTCTAGGTGTGTTTCCAAGCCTTCCGGTGCTTTGATGGCCGGCAATAGTGCGGTGGTCGTCGGGGGGGGGGGGGGGGGGGGAGGGTGATGCGTGTTTTAGAGGTCGGCTACACGGTTATGCGTGTATGACAGCACCAAAACTCGTTTTTTACAACCTCGCATGATTTTTGAACGAATTATCCAACCACTCAACATGTAAATTGATGCTAATTTGTGTAAACAGCGTGTTTTTCACCACAAATATTCACCAAATGCACGGGACTCGCTAACAGTGCGGATCGCGGAATGAACCCTCAAGTATTCAAAACATAAAAAATATCACGCTTTTTTAATATCGCAAAATTAATTTGTTTTTTAATTGTTCGATTAGCTTCTCCTGCAGCTTTCGCTTCAGCTCCTCCCTGCAGCAGCTGCGGAAGGTATATCACCTGGAGCACCAGAAAAAGCGATATCTCTATCATTACTAATAAAATACCATGCACGAGTCGACGCAAATTAAAGCCACATGATGATGTGCCTACAAGTTTTACAATTGTGAGTTGTTAGTAGATTATACCACCTGCGAAGTTACAGCGGTATTTACGGCACTCAACCTAAATTTCCTAAACCTCTAGACGTGGTACTGTATGCTGATATGAAGTTACAGGAATGGTATTTCTTACTGAACTAGAGACATTTCCATTCTTCAGTAGATAATAAAGAACATGTGCAAATTTGTAAATCCTTTTACAAGCGAGCAAAATACCCTTGTTTATTAAGTTGGTTTACATTGGTTGGCGGTATTGCGTCATAATTTTTTCATTCAGTTATTCTTTTGCTTTCTTTCCACCAGAATACTCAAGGCAATGCGAATGAATGGAGAAGCGGGACGGGAGAGTTCCAGGACCAAGCACGAGAAGGCACCAGTATTATCGCGGGTGGTTTTGTGCCGTTGACGGGCTCTGCAAGCTTAATTCCTGGAAGGCTCAAATGATTTATCCATTTTTAATTACTAACTATAAATAGCCTAGGCTCCGCGGTAATCATAAGGAAGAAGTGTTGCCAATGTAGCGGTAGTTGTGTTGTCTGGCAGGCGGCGAGATTTTAGGCGATTTTTATGTCGTGCTCACGTAAATTCACGCAGAACCAAGGTTGACAGCCACATACACGCTGCATAAATATTCCCACACCACGCTAGCGC
>JAZHYW010006564.1:0-10916 GCA_037355805.1 Ixodes ricinus | reverse complement strand
AGTTCCAGCTGTAATGTCTCGCCCCGACTGGGAAGCCCAGTTGGGCGGGCTTTTCTCGATGCTCGTGGAGCAAGGCTCTACATGATGCCCCCGGTTGCCAGACGCCGAGACGTTTGAATGCCAGGTTCAGCGAGGTGCAAGCCTGGTCGGTTTGAGTGACGGCGTGAAAGCCACCACGTCCTGCGACTAAAGGTTCAGGCAGCTGTGTCTCCGAGCAGTCGAAGATGGCCGGACTCGATGGACATGTGGCGGAGGCCGCTGCGGCTAGGTGCCGGAGTACCTGTAGCAGATGAATCGGTTCGACATGAAAGTTCCAGCTGCGGTCGTCGGGCCCCGACTGGAAAGCGGATCGGGCGGGATTTTGTAGATGCTCGTGATCAAGGTCACATGATGTCCCCGGTTGCCAGATGCCGAGACGGTTGAATGCCAGGTTCAGCGAGGTGCAAGCCTGGCCGGTTTGGAAGTGACGGCTTGAAAGCCACCGCGTCCATCGACTTAAGGGTTCAGGCGGCAATGTCTCCGGGCAGTCGAAGAGTGGCGTACTGGACGGACATCTGGGTGAGGGCCACAGCAGGAGCGGTCAGGAGTACTGCAGCAGATAAATCGTTCGCATGACAGTTCCAGTGGTAATGTTTTGCCCCGACGAGGAGCGGATCTGGTGGGCTTTTGCAGATGCTCGTGATCAAGGTGACATGATGTCCCCTGTTCCAAGACGCTGAGGCCGTTGAATGTCAGGTTCAGCGAGGTGCAAACCTGGCCGGTTTGAAGTCGCGGATTGAAGACCACTACGTCCACCGACGTAAAGGGCAGAGGCAGGAGTGTCCCCGGAGCAGGGTATCGGCTGCTAGTACCTGTAGCAGAGGAATGTATAGCGTATCAGTTTCAGTGTGTATTGTCGTGCGTCTCAAAGTTTATTTTTCTGCGAGACTCAAACTTCTCCTCAAACCATATGAAAGCTTGGGATGATATGGCCCCACATTACTGTCTTTGGATCCCCAGACAAGAACTCTCCAGCTGCGTAGGTTGCGCACTCATGGTCATGAGCGATGCCACTCGCGCGTTCTGCGAACACGTCTTTACGTTCACCGCAAATCTGTCGCGGGCGCCTCTCCTGCATTCTTCCGTTGTCGCCGATGTCATGACCGGCAGCGGGAGCACGGTGCGACGTGTATACGAAGCGAAAGAACTTCGAAAGGGCACGCAACGTTCGTCTACTCGTGTTCCAGCAATGATGCAAGACCCTTGCGTTTGTTCGTAACTTCCACAGCGGCGAGTTAGCACTATATCACATGCCCCACGAATATCGCGCCGCTCAGGAAGTCACGTCAGTTTCACTTCCGTAGATGGCGGTGTTTACGCTGCTTCCCTGCTCCTCACTCTGGTTATCACAAATGCCATCAGCTTCTTTTCCAAAGCACTCACGAAGTCCGACACGTCACTGGTGTGCTCGAAGTGCGAATTGCTTGGCGCTTGTGGTGCTCGAAAGCTTGAAGGCGCGTTGTCATTACGTTGGAGTGATAGGTCCACGGGTGGGTCCGTCGCATTCGTCACACTTCTGCGCTTTTGCTTGTGCTTTCCTTGCCCGGGCACAGTGACCGTCTCTTCCAAGTCGAGGGTTTCGTTTCCCGGCGCCACTCATTGTTAAAAACTCTCGTGGCGAAGAACAAAACTTAGTTCTCGGTTGAGACAATATGCGACGCGATGCGACCGGAATCAATGCGCTCGCTTCACTGCCATGCTGATGCCAGGGCGGTAGCTAATGACTGTACCGCATTTACGTCACGTGGTTTTAAGAGGCAACTGAGGGTCCTCATTGGGACGCGGGATTTTTCTGTATTGTTAATTTTTACGCAAGTACGAAACTATGAAAAGTGTCGTCGGAAAGAAGAAGGCTTTCTACTCTTTACCGAAGCAACTGCAATGGCAGCCGACGGATACTCTCGGAGGGACTGGAGACACAAAAATGTAGCAAATTCCAGCATTTTCGTGAATCGCGTTAAGGCGTTCATGTTCTGGTTTTCATTCTTTTTTTGTAACTTTTAGGCCGAATTCGTTTTCACAATTTCTTGTGTATATGAAACTAGGTGACATTTCTCGACGCGCATCTCCCAGCAACGATCTCTCCTTGACTAAACACATGGACGCAGTGACAATGAAGGCCAACCCCGTTTTAAACATCATCCAACGTAATTTCGAAGAGGCCCCATCGGACGTCGGAAGGAATTGTTATACACAACCAACGTCGGGTCAATCTTTAGAGTATGCTTAGCCCGGTGTGGGACCCATATTTTTAAGATCAAATATTGAAGCTTGAACGCGAGCAAAACAGAGGTGCTCGTTTTGTGGCAAATAATTACCAATTCTGGTCAAGCGTAAGGAATTTAAGGCAACAACTAGATATGACAATTACTTGATTTACCGTAAAAGTTTCTCACAATAGAACATTCCAGAAACAGTTTTTTTCGAGCGAAACGGTTATTAAAATGGAGAACCGTTTGTAAATTCCTGATTATATTTCAATGATAGTAGATTACACACTGACATTTAAAGACGTTAAATGCAGAACACAAATGCCCATGAATTCATTTTTCCCTAAATCAATTAATGACTGAAATTGTTCTCAACAAGGAGGGGTCACTGAAACTTCCGATGCCATGTTTTTCTCTTCGTCATTAAAAATCCTTTAATGTAATTGGTTAGAATATTTCCTCGTACTGCATTTTCAGTGTTGTGATATTTGTGTGATATAATCGTACTTTATATGTTCTCGTGTATTTCTATTTTCCTGCACAATAATTCATGGACGAAACAAGTGTTATTTTTACATCATATACCCGTCCCCGCTTACAATATTGCCCCCGTGGCGATGTAGGGACTGAACAAATAAAGGCGAGGTCCGCTGCAAACCCGACAGCAGAGACGCGTATTATAGGGTCGTCATCTTTTACGATGCAGAACGATCTCGGGCTTCTGCTCGACCACTCAGCTAACTTCATCGTCAGAATGCATCGTGACGACATTTTGACGCCACCATCAACTGCATAATTTCGTGGGCATAGTATAAAGAGCAAATAAAAAAAACTACATTGCAACCTTATTTCAGGTCACCCGAGAGAATAGCCAATCAGCGATTGAAGCAGTTATCTCTGTCATTTAGTTATCGTTCCAGCCCAAAAAGACAGTTACCCGCTACAAGGTTTGTTTCATTTCAATCCGATGAATCTGGCCACCGTTAAAAAAATGATTCCATCGAATTTCAATTTAGGCTTCAGCGATGCACCGCAGTCGCACAATCGCCAGTCATGCATTATGGTCACGTGTTTTGCTTTGTGATTCGTTCTTCGGCGGTTTTCTCATGCCGCAGCCTTTTGGCTTGGTACTTGGGAGTCGACATGCACAGAGTTTCTTTAGCGATCGGTGGCTATAGTCCACTTCAGTTTAGATATCGTGCAGTGCACTTGCGCCTATATGCTGTGAGTACGTGGTTTCCTCTACTCTCATCACTGGTTGTGCTCTAAAGTATGGTGACAGGCAGCATAAACCGAATGCGAGGACATCGATCCCACATACGTGATTTTCTTACCATAGAGACTTCGGGTGAATTAGGTGTCCCAAAGAGTTCATTGGGAGCCGTTATTTTGCAGTCACGTGGACTGTTTCTTCCCGGCAGCACGAGACTGTGGGTTTGTATAACGATGCAGTCAATGGGCGAGTCGCTGGTGAAAAAAGGGTTTGTTAGTGTAAACAGTCCCTACCTCTTGGTTTGTAGTCATACTAATAACATTAATATATAATACAATGTAGCAGAAGCACTGAATTACTTTTTCATGAGACAAAATAAGCAAACGCACAATTTATAGCAGAGAAAGAACATCAGCGTGCATTACTGAATAGGGGGATTCTCGAAACTAGTGCCAAGTCGCCCCTTTAAAGAGTACGCATCGCAGCTGTAAAATGTTGATCTCCTATTGGCCCCTGCCAAAAGGCCCTGTTGCGTTAATGGAACGTCAAAAACTTTCTGTAAGAAGCAAAATTGATTTATTATTTACATTGCGAAGTTAATCTATGGGTGTCGGTCATCGCAGCCGTTCCGTACTCTCCTTTTCTTCGATCTCCATCGCGCGAGACGTTTCTCCGTTTTCTTCGTTTCGTTAAGCATATTTACGAGCCCATTTTCGTTAACCGCATATTTATACGAGCACGGTGCGCCTGTTTCTCGTTAAGAGGAGTCGAAATTACAATTCAAAACACGCTGCCCCGAAATGAGCGTTATTAGGTCGTTCATTCACCATAAAGCTCTAGTGGATTTAAGAGTTGAACGGGTCTTTTCAACACGTGTCCGCCTGTAAAGTTCACAGCGCAGGATCGCACCATGCCATCCCGGCCGTAGTATACCTGCAAAATTCGTCTAGTCCGCCACAGGTGTCTGGGCGCTTTGTTCTCCTCAACTAGAACCATGGTCTCAGCGTGCTTGAACTTGCCTCTTTCGGTAACAAGTTGTTTCGTGTGCTGACCGCAGCTGGAGCAAGTATTCTTTTCATCACCGCTGACAAAAGTGGTCTAGCAGTTGTTGATGCTTTCTCCAACGCCGGGTAACATTTTTTCTCGTAGAGGTTTAGAGTTTCTCAGCACCCGCAGTTGGAAGAGCTGTCAGTCGCTTCCCACTAAGAAAGTCTGCCGGGGTCAATGCTTCGGGCTCGTTGGGAGAGGCATGCAGGAATGAGAGAGGCTGGAAGTTAACGACTGCCTCAATCTTATGGAGTATATATTGTAAGCTCTTCAAAACTGCAGCAGTTTCTTCCTAGAATTTTCCGAAGGCTTGTTCTGACAGTGCGTACCATACGCCCTCCCCCCCCCCCACACACTCACACTCCAGACAGCTTTGTCAACAGTGAATTTTCAATGTATTCGTTGTTCGGTGTAGTGTTCTTGCACTATTTTAACTTTCAGCACGTTCCGTAAGCCGCGGAGTCCGGGGTCAGTCTGAAGCTCTGCCAGCGTGTCCCCACCCTGTTCTGAGATCAAATCTTTCTGAAGATATTCCTTGCACAACCTCCGCACCCTGATTAGCTCCGGGTATCTTTCTTCTGATTTGATGACAGCGAGCAGCCCTTCTATCAAATCGTCTTGCATTGTAGTCGCGGGGCGGACGTGCCACTTCAGATTCTTGCAGACAGACTTGTAGAAATCACGGCACGCGCAACGGAAGTAGTTCCGTCCGAAAATTTTTAGAGACATTCAACCTCTGGTCGAGCAACGCGCGTCCCTGTATCTCGTGGGTGCAGCATGCCGAAAGCTGGAATCTTCCTTCATAGCCTTCAGGTTGGAAAGGTTGAAGACGAGGTGTGGGTCCAGTCCTAACTCATGTATCCCTCGACTGCTAAGGGCGACGACCAGCGTGAGATGACGGCAACTACAACTACCAGGGAGTAAGCGAAGACATCTTTGTCGGCCATTCTTCAGCTTTTTCCTTTCGTTTGAGCAACTTCCTTGTCGATGCCTGATTGCAATAAACAGTGTCGGACTGCAAAATGCGCTCGTCGTTGTCCTCTCCTTCGCCGACACTCGCCTTCTCGAAATTATTGTGAGCGTGCGACACAATCGTGTTCGGAGCCTGCCACGCGTCGGATACTGTCGAAATTATTTTATTTCGAGTGGCTGTCGGAAGTTTCATCCAGTCGGATTTGAAGCCTCGTGCCTGACACTGCCAGATTCGCCTGCAACATCCAGCGTCTGGCCCCCATTGATGACTTGAGAGCGTTTTGACAAAGACAGCTGATACTGCCGCTCGTTCCTCTGATCGGTTAATTTTGGGGAGCGCTGCGAATGCGGCGAGTGACTGAACTTGAGGCTGCTGCATATGTCCTTGTAAGTGTACTTTCCGACGCAAGTGATGTCTTCTTCATTTGTTCTTCGTACTCTTGGTCGTTCTCTTGCCACTGCAGGTTTACTTGAAATCGGGGTCCGAAATAGCGTTTATGATTCTCTTGGCAGTAGGTTTCTCGGTGTCGTCGTATTTTTCATTAGAGCCGCCCTTGTTTGTACTGCAGGTTAAGGAACTCTGAAGTGATGTGGGACCCTGGAAAGTCAACCCAAAAGATTTGTCTAAAGCCCTCAGGCTGCAGTTACGTTCACAATGTCGCACCCGCTCACTGGTGACTTTCAAGATTTGGTCCGACTCAATCAGCAGGCTTAGGCATGGTTCAGTAGGAACGCCTGGGACGAGAAGTTGGTCAGCGATGCAGCCTCCTTCTTCCTCAATGCTGCGGACAAACTCATGGTTTACAGGCATCTCAACAATGTCGTTGCTTATAAATTGGATATCTACCGCTTCAGCAATGCATTCTTTGTTGTTGTACTGACTACGCAGCTTCACTTGAACCAACCTTCATTTCTGCGGCATTGAAGTAGAACTTCCGAAGGTGTTCAAGCGTAGTCTGGTCTCTCCTAAGACCTTCCATAAGAGTGGACACGGTCTCTCCTAAGAGGGGACACGGCAACATCGCCGTGACGATGTCAACAAGCGTGCCACTTTTTGTGCAGATCATTGTTAGATGCTTATCCGCAGCCTTGGACGCAACACCGACTTTATCTGCTGATGGACACTCCGTTCATCGCCTTGTCATCCACGCATCACAAGGGCTGCACGTGGCCAGCGTCTTCAGCACATCTCCGATGGGCATGGTGACGTCATCGCTTCTTGAAGAATCAGCGCCACCGATGGATATAAAAGAAATACCAGTGTCTTCAGGCCTCAGTGGACACGGCAACACTGCCATAAAAATGTCACCAAGCGTGCCATCTTTTGTGCAGATCATCGTTAGATGCTTATCCGCAGCCTTGGACGCAACACCGACTTTATATGCGGATGGAAACTCCCTTCATCGCTTTGTCATGGACGCATCACAAGGGCCGCACGTGGCCAGCGTCTTCTGCGTATCTCCGATGGGCAGGTTGACGTCATCGCTTCTTGAGGAATCAGTGCATCCGATGGATATAAAAAGAATACCAGCATCTTCAGGCCTCAGTGGACACTGCAACACCGCCGTGACAATGTCACCAAGCGTGCCACTTTTTGTGCAGGTTGGTGCTCGAAAGTTTGGTTTTCATTGTGATCACCTTTGCTTGTTAGTGTTGCCGTGTCCACATGTAGTCCTTGATTGTGTACATGAATGTTTTTCAACAGCAGTGCTTTTACTAAAGCTATCCGGAGATGTGGAAGAAAACCCCGGATTGATTACGCAAGAAATGTTCAATGAAATGATACAGACTCAAAAAGAAATTCTGTCTAAGATTTCAGAGATACAAACAAAACAGGCATCGTCCGAAGCAGCGATGCTCCAAATGCAAAACAGACTACTGACAATACAAAAAAAGCTACAAAGGGTTGATGGAACTGAGACTAGACTTGAAGAGCTCGAACACTCGGTCAGTGGTCGCGACGCCGAAATAGAAACACTCGCCAGGTAAATTGATGAGTTAGAAAATCGTTTTTGACAAAACAATCTTATTGTTAGAGGTATGAAAGAAGTAGCACAGAAAACGAAGAGATATTACTAAACAGTGTAATTTATGAAGTTTTTGATAAGATTCTAAATAATAAAATAAACTCTATTGAGCGTACACATAGGCTTTGAAAAAGGTTTCAGGTAGAGACCGTCTAATTATTCTCAAGGTTTCAGACTTCCGAGATAAACTGGCTATTTTCAAGAACTGCTTCAAGCTCAAATGTACAACAATCAACACCATCGAAGATTTCTCTAAACGTTTTGTTGAGATCCGCAAAAACCTGTGGAATTCTACGGCAGAAGAGAGAGGAAGGGGTTCCAAAGTGAAATTAGTATTCGATAACCTAAGAGTGGTCAATGCCCTTTATGCCTGGAACGAAGCCACTAATGTGAGGTTTAAGTGTCATGAGGGTCTCCTCGAGACTCGCATAGAAACCAGCCCGGGAGATAAAAATAAGTGACTAAAATCCAAAAAAACCTGCGTGCTTTAAGATCGTGAGCATGAATGCCACAACTATTTTGAATAAAGTCGATGTCATTGAAAATATAATCCTGGAACATAAATCTGATATCACCGTAATTACAGAAACGTGGTTGCATAAAGATGTCCGCGACTCTGTAGTAGCTCTCCCGAACTACACAATAGTAAGAAAGGAAAGAGATGGAAGAGGCGATGGAGTTGCTATCATGATTCAAAATAACATTCAGTTTGCTGCTCTTGATGAAGTACGTGACATTAAAGCATTGTGGATTAAAACTAAGCTCAATAATAGTACTCTCTTTATAGGTAGAATGTATAGGCCTCCGAATACGGCGGGAGATGTGATGCTAAAGCTTCAAACTTATATGCACTTCAATCAACGTCACGAGGACAACATATTACTGAGAATTTTAACTAACCCGGGGTAGATTGGTTATCACTTTCTCCTGGATCGACGAAAATAGCTAGCTGTGACCAATTAATAGAGCTTGCGTTTTGTTACAATCTAACCCAGCTTGTAACTGATCACACAAGAGTGACTTCAGTGAGGTCATGAATTTTTGACCTCGTTTTTATATCGGTACACTTGAAATCTTTTCTTTCCGGCTGTGAAGCTATCGAGGGCCCTTAGGATCATAAAATGGTACTTCCGTCTTTTGAAATTATTCCAAATATCACGCATAGATACTCGCAAAAGACGGTTCTAAATTTCGGGGCTGCCGATGATGTCTGCGTGTTCGATTATCTTGAAGAGTCATTGTATGACTTAACGTTTCTTTTTCAATCCAATGCCAGTAGTGACACGCTATGGAATTTCTTTACGAATATGACTAATCACTGCCTTGAGCGGTTTATTCCAAAGTATAATAAAAATATTAGGAACCATAACTCTTCGATTAAAAGGGAAACAATACACGCAAAAAGAAAACTCAAACGGAATCGAGCGCGTTCACATGGTCCGAATATCAGAGATAAATCATGCATTCACCGAATGAGTCAGAAATTTAAACGGCAAGTAAAGAAGTTTAAAGAGAAATTTTAAAATGTAACACTTAAAAGATTTCTCAGGGAGGCACCACACAAGTTTAGGTGGTACGTTAATCCCTCGGTCAAATCGCGTCGCACTAGCGGTGAAACCAATGATCAAGAGCGCACGGAACTATTGAACGCTTTCATTTTTTCTGTGTTTATTGAGGACGATGGAAACTTGCCTAGATTTGTTGACTTTTCAGATAGCCCTACTATTAAAGATAAAGAAATAAACGAGGAAGAAGTTTTGAACCTTTTACTTATTATCAATTTAAAAAAAAGCCCCGGGCCAGGCGGATTACGAAATGAGTTTTTGAAAAGTTACGACACACACCACAGCGCACTATAGAAAACAACACTCACTCCAGACACACGAAAAATAAAGCGAAATTCAAACAAACCGCGCTGACTCACAACTCTTTTTATATAACTTTGTCTTCTTCAACCTCTAGCAACACCGAATTTCCCGAATCACGCGCTACGATCTCCTAGATGCCTAAGATTTTTTTCTCTTTTTCTGTCAGGTGTAAAGAAGGTGTACTAATACAGTTGTTAGAATTCCTGGCGATATGTTCTGCTTCGATAATTTCTCGAGTTAACTGGTTATTGTTCCTACCTAAAATTGTACAGGATGGCAGGTGAACGACGCACCCACAATCACGGCAGTGTATGCCTAGATGCCCTGAGTTGGCTCTGGTGCAGTTGGTTTTGTGTTCCCGGAGCCTATCGTTAAGGCATCGTCCGGTCTGACCAATGTACACTTTCCCGCACGAAAGTGGAAAAGAGTACACCACTCCATCTGCACACTCAACGAACCTGTTCTGATGGTTTTTGGTGCAGCAGACTGTTCGGTGGGAATCAGGCGAGTTGACTTGTTTACACAAGTTGCCAAGCTTATTGGGTGCAGTGAAGACGACATTGATGTTGAACCTGTTGGCGATTTTTTTGATGCCATGGGAGAACCTGTGGAAGTAGGGAAGAACGACAGGTCTCGTAGATCTTTCTCTGGCTCTTGGTGTGACATACGTTCCCTTGTTTTTTGTTTTCAAGATGTTCTCTGCTATCGATGTTAATAACGACACGGGATATCCGGCGGATGTTAGTCTGGAAATTTGTGCGTCAAAGCTTACTGAAATAAGGTGCTCACAGGATTTTTGAAGAGAGTTGTTGAGACATAATTTGACGATTCCTCTTTTGACCAGCTTTGAATGTGCCGAA
Organism: Ixodes ricinus; assembly: GCA_037355805.1. NCBI lineage: Eukaryota > Metazoa > Arthropoda > Arachnida > Ixodida > Ixodidae > Ixodes > Ixodes ricinus. The sequence continues at coordinate 680 of JAZHYW010006564.1, read as the reverse complement.
TTGTACGGAAGAATTGGTTTTTTACCCCTTGGCTCATACTTCCAGCATATATGAGTGTGTTGTAAATTGAGCCTGAGATCGAGGAATCGGATTGATCTTTCTTCCGGGAGCTCATGTGTAATTTCCAGTGGTTTTAGGCAGTTTTTAAAAGTTGATAGAACACCGGCTACAGTAGTTGGAACAGTACTGTTCTCGGCGTCAAGAATGATCAAATAATCATCAACGTACCGAAATACTCTAGCAACTCTGGTGAAGTCAAGCCTATTGTTCAACAGTCTGTCTTGGTGAGCGAGATAGAGATCACTTAGCACTGGGGCTATGCAAGACCCAATGCAAACACCTTTCTTCTGAAGGTACGTTTTTTCTTTCCAGGTAATAAAGGTCGAGTGTAGATAAACCGAGAGTAGATGTAGAAAATTGTCTTCGGAAACACCCGCGGCATTTTGGAAGGCTATGCCACCAAAAGAATCAATACTCTCCTCTACACATCGCAAAAGGCCATCCTGGGGCAGTTCGTAGTAAAGGTCTTTTATGTCGATGGAAAAAGCTGCTTGGTGTTCATAACTCTGCTGTGACAGGAATTGGATGACCTCGTTGGAGCTCCTAATTAAGAAAGGGTCGTCAATCGTAAGAAGGTTAAGCTTTTCTTTGAGAAAAAGGGCGAGTGATTTTTGCCAAGT